>JZKD02S0202409.1:155725-174214 GCA_000966675.3 Picea glauca | reverse complement strand
CATGAAAAACTTTGTGCATATGCCTCAAAGAATCAGCCAAGGCTAGTCGATAGGCCACATGTCATTTCCTTTCCACAACCTCAAAAGGTCCCATAACCCAAAGATATTTTATCTACTTCCCCAAACTTCATCGAACTTTTATGTGGTTTCACTTGCAGGAAACCTCAGTCACCAATTTCATAATGGTGGTCAACGCGATGTGCATCAACATGAATCTTTTGTTGATCAAGTGCCTCTTTAATCCTATGTATATCGTTTGAATTTGTTCTTCTATCTCTTGGATCTCTTCTGGTCCTACCCAGGCCCTATCCTTAAGTCGATACCCACTCAAAGGAATCTGACATGGTCGCTTGTAAAGGAACTGAAACGATGCCATCTTAATGGTACTTTTATAATTGTTGTTGTATGTAAACTCTACCAATGGAAAGAACTCTTCCCAATGTTATTTTGGTAAATTACATACATACACAATATATATTCCAAAATTTGGTTCTTTCTTTCTGTCTACCTATTAATATCAAGGTGATATGTTGTACTAAATTTTAGTTGTGTTCCCAAGGCCTCTTGGAAACTAGTCCAAAAACGTCATGTAAATACCAATCCTCTATGAAGTATGAACCTTTTTGGCATGGAATGTAATATCAAAATCTTGTTGATAAAAAGTTTAGCTATATCTAGTTCCTGATATGTCATACGTAGAGGAACAAAATGTCCACTCTTCGTCAAAGTGTCAACTACCACGAAATCGATTCGTGCCTCCTTGCCATCAGCGGGAACCGAACAATGAAGTCCATCGAAATGAACTTCCATTTCGATTACAGAATAGAGTGGGGATGTATTAATCCTTTCGATTGTTTATCGTCATCTTTCACTTGCTAAAATTCCAAACATCTCGCCACGTAGCTAACTGTGTCTCCTTTCATTCCCTTACAAAAGAATAAAGGCTTAAGTTTTGCACTCATCTTTGTGACGCACTTCAATCAAGATCAAAATTCTTAATTCATCATTAGGAGATATGTAAATATTGTTATTATACCTCATAATTCCATCATTGTCTAATATATAACCTTCAAACCTTGGTATCATCATGGTGTTTCGTCTGATATTGTCCTTAACCTTTTTATACCAGTCATCGTCAAAATGTATAGTTAGAATATTTTCTTGATGATTCGTCTGAAGCAGTATCACGGAGAATATGCGTGGTCTTCGACTTAACACATCTACCACTCTATTCATTGTTCCTTTTATATAATTAATTTTAAAATCAATTTCACTAATAAATTATCACCAACGCATTTGTGATGCGTTCAAGTCACTCTACATAAATATGTGTTGCAATCTAGAGTGATTTGTTTTAGTTCGAATTTCCTTCCAATCAGATAGTGTATCCACACTCTCAAGGAAAAAAAAATGGCCAATAACTCCAAATCATGAAGTGCGTAGTTCTCCTCATGATTTCTTAATTTCCTTGAGATGTAAGTGATCACCCGATAGTCTTGCATCAAGACTCCACCTAATCCTTCCTTTGATGTGTCTAAGCATACCAAGAATTCCTTGTCCATGTTGGGGACCTTTAGTATAGGAATTTTTGTCAATATCTCCTTGAGCCTTTCAAATTATTCCGCCCACTTCTCGTTCCACACAAACTTCTTGTTTTTCTTCTGCAATTTTGTGATCAGATTTGCTATCTTTGAAAAACCTTCGACGAATCATTGGTAATATCCTGCTAAAATCACAAAACTGCACACTTCTAGTATGTTTGTCGACAAAGGAAATTCCATAATAAACTCTACCTTCGTTGGATCCACAATGATGCCTTCACCAGATATAACATTCCCTAAGTAATGAATCCTCGATTGATAAAAAGAGAATTTCAATAGTTTCCCATATAATTTTTTTTTCTTGTAAACATTGTAATACAAAGCAAAAATGTTCATAATGTTCTTTTGTCATCCGAGAATATATCAATATGTCATAAATGAATACTTGAAAAAACTTGTCCAGGTATTCGCAGAATACCCCATTCATCAAACTCATGAATACCCCCAAGGTGTTTGTGAGTCCAAAGGGTAAACTCATAGTTCCTAAACCTCATCTTGAAAGTGGTATTAGGAGTGTATTCCTCTTTAATTTGTAACTAGTGATAACCTGATCTTAATTCGGTCTTTGAAAACATCGTAACGCCTTTCATTTAATCAAACAAATCATTTATTCTTGGCAACAGATATTGGTTCTTGATCGTTTCCGTGTTCAATTAACGGTAGTCAATACAAAGTATCCACGACCCATCCTTCTTTCTTATGAAAATAACAAGCGCACCCCAAGGTGACACACTTGGAAGTATAAGTCTCGGGTCCAACAACTCCTTTAGTTTCATTTTCAACTTTGTAACTGAAGAATTGACATCCGATACGGTGCTCTTGCTATACGTTCAGTTCCAGGTTCCAAGTCGATTTTAAATTCCAATTCTCTTTTGGGCAGCAAACCTCGTAACTCTTCTAGAAAGACATCATCAAACTCTCATACTACCAGAAGGTTTTCTAATCATTTCTCCCTGCCCTTGTCATTGAGCGCTAAGATTGCATATAACTTACATCCTTTGGGCAAGCTCTTCTGTAGTTCTAGGGAATAAATGAACCTCAAGGACCCTCCCTTATTTCTTTCCACAATCACTCTTCTCTACCCCTCATCATCAGTCAAACTCAATCGTTTCATCTTACAGTTGAGTATCGCATCATGCAATTCCAACCAGTCCATACCAATCACGTTGTCATAAGATGCTACTATCGTGACATATAGGTTGGGATTCATTAAAAAATCTCCCAATTCAATGCTCTAGTCTATAACCCTTCCTTCAACCTTTTGTTTGGCACCCGAAGCCATTTCCACATATCTAAACTCTTCATGTTCGACTACCTTTCCATTAATTCTTTTTAGTAGTGCACTAGAAACAAATTTCTCCACAGCACCTGGATCTATAAAAATACTAAAAGTTTGACCATCGATCATACCTGACATCTCAAGCTCAGTGGACTAGTGCTCGTCCTGGCAGTTATTCACCACTGCATGAATCCTATGGGCCTTTCCCAAATATCCCACTGTACTGGGTCATACTGACCCGACTACTCTGGCTAGTTGGACTTGCAAGAGTCCTTCCTTGAACCCCACTGGTCATCTCTTCCATAGCTATGAGGGCCTTCTAGACTACATCATGCAACATCTAAGGAATTAGGATTCTCACCTTCACATGAATGTTCGATTTAAATCCGGACACAAATTGTTTGACCTTCATCTTCTCTGGGTTCAGATGCGGGGCATATCAAACTAGCTACATAAATCTGGCTTCATACTCCAACACTGTACAACCACCCTATCATAAGGTTTTGACCTCATTGAGCTAGTGCTCAATGAAATCCTATGAAAAATACATTTCCTGGAACTGCTCCTTGAACAGTTTCCATAACATGTCTTTGATGGCCATGGTTAGTTGAGGTAGGAGTACCTTCCACCATAGAAGAGCGCTCCCCTTTAGCTAAAATACCTCCATGCGAAACTTCATGTTGGAGGTGTAGTTGCAAAGTGTGAAACACATATCCATGTTCTCCAATCATGCCCCGGTAGCTGAGCCTTCCATGGCACTCATGAACTCGAGAAATTTCACCTTCTCGAGTTATTTGTGAGTGCTACCACTGCTAGTTGAAGCGCGTTGTGAACACTCATTTTGTACAGGTGCCCTGGCCTCATCTCTATCTAGTCGGTTAATCAGTCCTTTGACATCCTCTAAAAGGACCTCATCAACCAAGCACATCCCCCGCAACAACCTATTACTATCGAATGGCCTCTTCTTCTCCTTGGGGCTTAGACCCCTCTGGCGTGGATTTTACATAGAGACTATTCTCATAACTTTGTTCTCATGCAACAAAAAATATTTTGACTCTTCTCCCATGGGTTGTGGATACTTTGTATTGACTACCGTTAATTGAACAAGGCAATGATCAAGAACCAATATATGTTGCCAATAACAAACGATTTGTTTGATCAAATGAAAGGCGTGACGATGTTTTCAAAGATCGAATTAAGATCAGGTTTTCACCAGTTACAAATTAAAGAGGAATACACTCCTAATACCACTTTCAATATGAGGTTCGAGAACTACGAGTTTACCATTTGGACTCACAAACGCCCCAGTGGTATTCATGAGTTTGATGAATGGGGTATTCTGCGAATACCTGGACAATTTTTTTAAGGTATTCATTGATGACATATTTATATATTCTCAAACGACAGAAGAACATGATGAACATTTGTGCTTCGTACTACAGTGTTTACAAGAAAAAAAAATTATATGGGAAATTGTCGAAATTCTCTTTTTATCAATCGAGGATTCATTACTTAGGGAATGTTATATCTGGAAAATACATCATTGTGGATCCAACGAAGGTAGAGGTTATTATGGAATTTTCTTTTGTCGAAAAACATACCAGAAGTACACAGTTTTGTGAGTTTAGCAGGATATTACTGACGATTCGTTGAAGGTTTTTAAAAGATAGCAAATCTGATCACGAAATAGCAGAAGAAAAACAAGAAGTTTGTGTGGACAGAGAAGTGTGCGGAAGAATTTGAAAGGCTCAAGAGGATATTGACAAAAATGCCTATACTAAAGGTCCCCAACATGGAAAAGGAATTCTTGGTATGCTTAGACACATCGAAGGAAGAATTAGGCAGAGTCTTGACGCAAGACAATCGGGTGATCGCTTACATCTCAAGGAAATTAAGAAATCATGAGGATAAATACGCACTCCATGATTTGGAGTTATTGGCCATTTTGTTTTCCTTGAGAATGTGGATACACTATCTGATTGGAAGGAAATACGAACTAAAACAGATCACTCTGGATTGCAACACATATTTACATAGAGTGACTTGAATGCGTCACAAAGGCGTTGGTGAGAATTTCTTAGTGAATATGATTTTGAAATTATTTACATAAAAGGAACAATGAACAGAGTGTTAGATGCGTTGAGTCGAAGACCATGCATATTCTCTGTGATACTGCTTCAGACGAATCTTTGAGAAAATATTCTAACTATACATTTCGACGATGACTGGTATAAAGAGGTTAAAGACAATATCAAATGAAACACCATGATGGTACAAAGGTTTGAAGGTTATATATCAGACAATGATGGAATGATGAGGTATAATAACAATATTTACATACCGCCTAATGACGAATTAAGAATTTTGATCTTGATTGAAGTGCGTCGAGCAGTGTACATGGCTCATTCAGGAGTCACGAGATGAGTGCAAAACTTAAGCCTTTATTTTTTTGGAAGGGAATGAAAGGATACACAGTTAGCTACGTGGTGAGATGTTTGGAACTTTAGCAAGTGAAAGATGAGGATAGACAATCGAAAGGAATAATACATCCCCACTCTATTCTGTAATCGAAATGGGAGTTCATTTCGATGGAATTCATTGTTTAGTTCCCGCTGATGGCAAGGAGGAACGACTCGATTTTTTGGTAGTTGACACTCTGATGAAGACTGCACATTTTGTTCCTCTACGTATGACATATCAGGCACCAGATATAGCTAGATTTTTTATCAACAAGATTTTAATATTACAAGTTGTGCCAAAAATGATCATACCTCATAGAGGATTGGTGTTTACATGACATTTTTGGACCGGTTTCCAAGAGGCCTTGGGAACACAACTAAACTTTAGTACAACATATCACTTTGAGATTAACAGGAGGACAGAAAGAAAGAACCAAATTTTGTAATATATATTGTGTATGTATGTAATTTACCAAAATAACGTTGGGAAGAGTTCTTTCCACTGGTAGAGTTTGCATACAACAACAGTTATCAAAGTACCATTAAGATGGCACCATTTCAGTTCCTTTACAAGCGACCATGTCATATTCCTTTGAGTGGGTATCGAATTAAGGATAGGGTCTGGGTAGGACCAGAAGAGATCCAAGAGATAGAAGAACAAATTCAAATGATATACATAGGATTAAAGAGGCACATGATCGGCAGAAGATTCATGTTGATGCACATCACATTGACCGCCATTATGAAATTGGCAACCGAGGTTTCCTCCGGGTGAAACCACATAGGAGTTCGATGAAGTTTGGGGAGGTAGATAAAATCTCTCCTAGGTTATGGGACCTTTCGAAGTTGTGGAAAGGAAATGACCCGTGGCCTATCGAATAGCGTTGCCTGATTCTTTGAGGCATATGCACAACCTTTTTCATGTTTCTATTTTGAGACATTATGCTAGTGATCCTACACATGTGATTGACATGAGTTCCTTGTAGGTCTCCGATGAGGGTGCACTCACGTTGGAGCCAACATGCATTCTGGAAAGTCTCATTTGACAACTACGACATTGAATAGTTGATCAGGTCAAGGCCTAGTGGGACAATTATAGTCCACACTCGACCATCTGGGAGGATGCATATGATAAGCACCAAACATTTCCTTACTTATATGATAGATTATACATATAAATATTCTTAGAACCTTTTAATTACTGCATTTTATATACTGTACAACTTTGGGACTAAGTTTAAAACAAGAGGGAATGTATGTAACATCCCTCTTTTGCGAGAACATGTTATTGACTTATTCTTTGAGGACACTCCTTTGAAAGTATTCCAGTTATGGTACATGGTTTCTTGTTTCTTTTATGGATTCTTATGATGATGTTTATGGATTATGATTTGATTTTATTGATATATGCATATTGACATTTTCTATTCACGAGTTTTCCCTGTATGTGCAGGACATTGACAGAGTGTGGATGCCGATGGAATCAATGGACCTCCTTGGACTCTGGAATGATTCAGGGAGTGGATTGCATTAGTGTTAGTATTTCTTTTATCCATATGTGACATATGATCGATTATAGTATGACTTTGTATATGGATCATTGACAGTGTTTCATTGATGGATTCATGTAATGTACCGCATGTTTACCATTTTTTTTTTCCCAGTCTGTTTCTAGGATCATTAATCAAATACTTTCAACATTACTCCAACCTTTCTTATATAGCTTTATCGTAATCTTGAAAAGTTAACAAAATTAAAGCCTTAACATATTCCTAATCTCAAGGAAGATAGCTTTAATTTCCTAGACAAATTTGGACATATATATATGCCTAAGTCTATATATATATATATATATATAATTACCATAGAGTATACACTCAGGTTTCATACAAGTTGTAACCATACCATAGAGACACGTTAATGCATATTGGGATATCAGCTTTCGAATTAAAGATTTAACCCCTCAGACATACTATGGAACATTAAAGTGCAATACGACACTAGTTTTCCTTTGAATTTCTAGCATGAATCTCTTAGGTGTAAGTGTCTTATACCTATAACGCGATTTAATATTAACATTCATGACAAGTTAAGACTTAGAGTAGTTGAACTGACGGTTGGGTACATGTTGCTCATTTTTTGTTATTTCCATACCGTTTAGGGCTAACCCTCGAACTAAAACCCTCACACAATGTTGGCAGGTCCGAGGTGATGCATGGAAACCTAACTAAGAAATTTGGATTGAAGTAATTGAACCAAACTAGAGTCTGAAACAAACTCGACATTACAGTTGTATGGGTCTAATTGAATACGACTGACATAGCATAAATGAGCCCTGTCCACGACATTGATGTCGCCTGTAACTCACCTCCTCGGGGTCTCCAATTGTACAAATGTGATCGTCAAGTGCATGTCACACTGCCATAATCACATGGGCTCATACCATTATGCATTAATAACATTAAGTTAACCCTACGGGGATTCCTCCAAATTTTATTGTTCTACCCGTCTTCTTGCCTTCGTGCATTTTCCCTTGTTACAATGATAACCTTGTATTTCAATATCCCATAGAAACACAACCCTCGACTTGTCAGAGTCGACTCGCTCTGGTAGGGGAGAGTATGGAGAACCATTCCCACCGAACACCACCACCAGCTCGGTAAGGAAATTCTCTAGTTATATTTCGAACTTACAATTTTTCTTTCGAGGAAAGTCTTACTGTGTTTAATCCTTCGTGACTGATTTTTCTTTTGTGTATCTGGTATAATGTTGGTAATGAAATTTCACTAAGTAGTTTACCTTCAGTGTTTTTTGGTTTTCATACCCATCCTGTATCGTTATTCGAGGACCCCGTTATAATGAAACCTCTTGTATTTTACTCATGGCTTATACCAAGTTCCTTGAAGGATTATTGGCTTTGATTCAACATCATTGGTTCTGTTCTTGAGTCCTGTGGAAGTCCAGGTGGCTTCGGTCAAGTTTTCCTATCAATCTTGGATATTGTCTCGATACTCGGTGGCTTCATTCGATTTCCCTACCTTAAACGAACAATGGATTTCCACCAGTGTGGGAAGGATCTTTGTGCCTTTGGCATTTGGTTAAAGGTATCCAAATCTTGGATAACTTTGTAATTATCCTAGCAAATTCTACATCCTATCATAACTTTCATTCTTTCATTGTTGAAGTTTTACCCTCAGGAATTGCAATCGCCTTTCTGTCTGAGCACACCAATATCATTCGATGTTTTAATATGATTATCGTATCCAACAATTTGTACAGTAAAAATATTTAAGAGTTCAGGAGACAAGTCTCCGTTACACAGTCGATCTCATGAGTCCTAAATTTTTGGCATGACTATTTACATTCATCCCTTCAAGAATTTATAAATATTACCTTTTAATATACAGTCTTTGTTCCTTATTCCATTATACTGTTATACCGGTAAGAACATCGTTATAGCTCTTGTGTTTTAGTATTATTTTCAATAGTATCTGATTAAAACAAGATTGACTCATAAACTCAATCTAAGATCAACTCTACATACTTCATTATATTGCTGGCTACTGTATGATTGTTTTCTTTTTGATAGTTTATTAAAAGTTTGGTTTCCAACACTAATGATGGGCCCCTTTTTTGTTGCGAGGGTACCCATCAAGTGGTCATTGGCCCTTCCGCCCCTTTCAGGCTCCTAGGTGATGTTTTCAAGCATGCGCAGAGGCAGCTCGGTCTGCACTCTAGGCCTAAGTTAAGTATCATCTGAGACTTTCCTGTATTTACTTTATTTTTAATTAATTTATTGTTGTAATCTAATTCTATGTCTCAAATATGAATTTCTACAGGAAATTTTCTTGATATTCTTTTCAGGGTTGAAGCATCATAAATTTCGAATTCTGGACATTCCCCATGCAAAAGGTATTTGGGTTTCCTTTAAAACATCCTCAGTGGCTTATCCTTCACGGTTCTAACAATGAATACCACGATTTTCAACCTATTTTTATCGTTATCATGCAAGGTTCCACCCATTTTCTTGTAGTGGTTGGTTAATGAGTAGTTCCCATTTTGTGACAATATCTCACTGTTGTAATAAAAAAGAGTACTTGTGTAAGGTTGGATAACCCTTTGATTTTTGGTTTGGTTGAGATATGTAATAATTTTTAAAGTTGAGTCACAGGGTTTTTCTCCTACATACTTGTAATGATACAATGATTATTTATTGATTTATTCAAATCTTATCGCTACACTAGTCTCTTATTATACTTAGATTGTTCAAAGTGGAATATACACTATTATGAAAAGGAAAGACTTATGTTGCGATTATCGCCGCATCTGGTTGAACATGCTTTATCTTGGGTTATCAGAATTCAAATTCATATGCAATAGGTTTTCTAGATGGATCAGAAATCCTTATGCAGACACTATATGTTAAGAACCAAATATCAATATAGCATAGAAAAACCTCAGAAAAAGTACTCAATGCCTTGAAAAAGAGATAAATTGCGATAATAATCCTCTTCTAGGGGGAACCCTCCTTATGCCCACATAATTGTACAATTTCAAGATGATTCCAAATGAAAATGTCTCCTTGGTATATATAGGAGACTAGGAGGTATAATTACAACTAATGGAATAAAGATGACATAAATAAAATGACATTACTAATGTAATGTCCCAATTAAGCGGTAATGAGCCAATATTAGGGCTTAACATGCCCCTCCCCTTGAGACAAGTGTTGTCCGCAACGCTTAAGTAACTATGGATGCTTGTGCATAAAAGACTCATCTTCCCAATTGGAATCTTCAGCTAGTATTTTCCTCCATTTAATGAGATACTTTGAAATGGATCTATTCCTCAGCTGGCAAACTCTTGTGTCAATGATGGATTCAGTCTCCAATATTATTTTTCCTTCCTCATCAAGTTCTAGCAATATAGTTTGAACTGGGATCTTGTCACCTATAACCTTCTTTGAGCATGAAACATGGAAAACTGAGTTTACTCATGAAGATGGAGGCAACTTCAATTTGTATGCCATAGTACCAATCTTTTGCAACACCTTATAAGGGCCATAGTATTTTGGTGATAATGTAGTATCCTTTTTGGCTTGCTTGAGGGACATTTGTTTGTATGGTTGTATTCTTAAAAACACCCAATCCCCTACTTCAAAACTTATTTCACTACGATGTTGATGTGCTGCTTGTTTAATGGGATTATGTGCCATGGTCAGGTTGTCCTTTAAGATTTGGAGAACTTTTTGTTGATGCTTGATGTGATCTTCCACTACTTGAACCTTATATTTTTCTTTTAGAGAAGAAGTGATGGAAGGAGGGTGGTATCCATAGAGTGCCATATATGGTGTCATTTTTGTGGCAGTATGAAAGGAAGTGTTATACAACCATTCTTTCAAGGGTAACCATTTGAACCATTGTGTTTGTTTATGAGAGACAAAGCAATGAAGGTAGCCTTCCAGCCATTTTTTCACAATCTCATTTTTTCCATCAGATTGAGGATGATAGGATGATCTATGAGCCAATTGAGTACCCAAACAATATAATATTTCTATCCAAAAATTTCCATTGAAGATGGGATCTCTCTCACTTAAAATAATCTTTGGGCTTCCATGTAGCTTTTGAACTGTCTCCATGAATGTGGTGGCAACTATAGTAGCTTTGAAGGGATGAGAGAGTGTACAAAAGTGTGTGTACCTAGTCAGTCTATCAAAAATCACCATGATGAAACTCTTTCCTTCAGACTTTGGTAACCATGTGATGAAATCCATGGAAACCTCCTCCCATTCCTGACTTCTGATGGTTAATGGTTGTAAAAGACCTAGGGTCTTAATTGGTTCCACCTTATTTTGTTGGCAAACCAAACATTCTGCCACAAACCTTTGAACATTAGTTTTAAGGCCATCCAAAAAAAAATCCTTCTTGACTCTATGTTAGGTTTTCAAATATCTCGAGTGCCCTCCTACTAGAGAGGTGTTCAATTTCGATAATACCTTTTGTTTGAGTTGGAAGTTCCTACATAAACATAAGCAATCTTTGTACCATACTGAATCATTTTTCCATGTAAATGTATCTAATGCACTAGAATCTTGCTGCAACCTTTGAATGAGAGTCCACACTTTTTCGTCATTCTTCCATTCAAGCCATGCTTCTATTATCCAATCAGGTTGGATGATCAAGATAACACAGAGAAAATACTTAGCATATTCATCCTTTCTTGAGAGTGCATCTGCCACAACATTTTGCTTCCCCTTTTTATAGATGATTTCAAAATCATAACCCAATATCTTGGTTACCTAGTTTTGTTGTTCTTTTGAAGATAGTCTTTGTTCCAAGAAGTATTTAAGACTATCATGATCTTTTTTGACCTTGAAGTGCCTACCTATTAGGTAAGGACTTCATTTCTTCAATGCATGTATTATTTCCATCATTTCCTTCTCATAAATGGGTTTGTGTAAGTCCTTTGTTCCTTATTCCATTATACTGTTATACCGGTAATAACATCGTTATAGATCTTGTGTTTTAGTCTTATTTTCAATAGTATCTGATTAAAACAAGATTGACTCATAAACTCAATCTAGGATCAACTCTACATACGTCATTATATTTTTGGTTACTATATGATTGTTTTCTTTTTGATAGTTTATTAAAAGTTTGGTTTCCAACACTAATGATGGGCCCCTTTTTTGTTGCGAGGGTACCCATCAAGTGGTCATTGGCCCTTCTGCCCCTTTCAGGCTCCTCGGTGGTGTTTTCAAGCATGCACAGAGGAAGCTCAGCCTGCACTCTAGGTCTAAGTTAAGTATCATCTGATACTTTCCTGTATTTACTTTCTTTTTAATTAATTTATCCTGGTAATCTAATTCTATGTCTCAGATATGAATTTCTACAGGAAATTTTCTTGATATTCTTTTCAGGGTTGGTCCATCAGAAATTTCGAATTATGGACATTCCCCATGCAAAAGGTATTTGGGTTTCCTTTAAAACATCCTCAGTGGCTTATCCTTCCTGGTTCTAACAATGAATACCACGATTTTCAACCTATTTTTATCGTTATTATGCAAGGTTCCACCCGTTTTCTTGTAGTGGTTGGTTAATGAGTAGTTCCCATTTTGTGACAATATCTCACTGTTGTAATAAAACAGAGTACTTGCGTAAGGTTGGATAACCCTTTGATTTCTGGTTTGGTTGAGATATGTAATAATTTTTAAAGTTGAGTCACAGGGTTTTTCTCCTACATACTTGTAATGATACAATGATTATTTATTGATTTATTCAAATCTTAATGCTACACTGGTCTGTTATTATACTTAGATTGTTCAAAGTGGAATATACACTATTATGAAAAGGAAAGACTTATGTTGCGATTATTGCCGGATCCGACTGAAAATGCTTTATCTTGGGTTATCAGAATTCAAATTCATATGCAGTAGGTTTTCTAGATGGATCGGAAATCCTTATGCAGACACTATCTATTAAGAACCAAATATCAATATAGCATAGAAAAACATCAGAAAAAGTACTCAATTCCTTGAAAAAGAGATAAATTCAGATAATAATCCTCTTCGAGGGGGAAGCCTCCTTATGCCCACATAATTGTACAATTTCAAGATGATTCCAAATGAAAATGTCTCATTGGTATATATAGGAGACTAGGAGGTATAATTACAACTAATGGAATAAAGATGACATAAATAAAATAACATTACTAATGTAATGCCCCAATTAAGGGGTAATGAGCCAATATTAGGGCTTAAGATGCCCCTCCCCTTGAGACAAGTGTTGTCTGCAACGCTTGAGTAACTATGGATGCTTGTGTATAAAAGACTCATTTGCCCAATTGGAATCTTCAGCTAGTAGTTTCCTTCATTTAATGAGATACTCTGAAATGGATCTATTTCTCAGCGAGCGAACTCTTGTGTCAGTGATGGCTTCAGTCTCCAATATTATTTTTCCTTCCTCATCAAGTTCTAGCAATATAGTTTGAACTGGGATCTTGTCACCTTTAACCTTCTTTGAGCATGAAACATGGAAAACTGAGTTTACTCATGAAGATGGAGGCAACTCCAATTTGTATGCCATAGTACCAATCTTTTGCAACACCTTATAAGGGCCATAGTATTTTGCTGATAATGTGTTATCCTTTTTGGCTTGCTTGAGGGACATTTGTTTGTATGGTTGTAGTCTTAAAAACACCCAATCCCCTACTTCAAAACTTCTTTCACTACGATGTTGATATGCTTGTTGTTTAATGCAATTATGTGCCATGGTCAGGTTGTCCTTTAAGATTTGGAGAACTTTTTGTGGATGATTGATGTGATCTTCCACTACTTGAACCTTATATTTTTCTTTTAGAGAAGAAGTGATGGAAGGAGGGTGGTATCCATAGAGTTCCATATATGGTGTCATTTTTGTGGCAGTATGAAAGGAAGTTTATACCACCATTCTTTCAAGGGTAACCATTTTAACCATTGTGTTTGTTTATGAGAGACAAAGCAATGAAGGTAGCCTTCMAGACATTTTTTCACTATCTYAGTTTTTCCATCAGATTGAGGATGATAGGATGAGCTATGAGCCAATTGAGTACCCAAACAATATAATATTTCTATCCAAAAATGTCCAGTGAAGATGGGATCTCTATCACTTACAATAATCTTTGGCCTGACATGTAGCTTTTGAACTGTCTCCATGAATGCGGTGGCAACTGTAGTATCTTTGAAGGGATGAGAGAGTGCACAAAAGTGTGTGTACCTAGTCAGTCTATCAAAAATCACCATGATGAAACTCTTTCCTTCAGACTTTGGTAACCATGTGATGAAATCCATGGAAACCTCCTCCCATCCCTGACTTGGGATGGCTAATGGTTGTAAAAGACCTAGGGTCTTAATTGTTTTCAACTTATTTTGTTGGCAAACCAAACATTCTGCCACAAACCTTTGAACATTAGTTTTAAGGCCATCCAAAAAAAAAATCCTTCTTGACTCTATGTTAGGTTTTCAAATATCTCGAGTGCCCTCCTACTGGAGAGGTGTCCAATTTCGATAATACCTTTTGTTTGAGTTGGAAGTTCCTACATAGACATAAGCAATCTTTGTACCATAGTGAATCATTTTTCCATGTAAATGTATTTAATGCACTAGAATCTTGTTGCAACCTTTGAATGAGAGTCCACACTTTTTCGTCATTCTTCAATTCAAGCCTTGTTTCTATTATCCAATCAGGTTGGATGATCAAGATAACACAGAGAAAAGCCTCAACATCTTCATCCTTTCTTGAGAGTGCATCTTCCACAACATTTTTCTTCCCCTGTTTATAGATGATTTCAAAATCATAACCCAATATCTTGGTTACCTAGTTTTGTTGTTCTTCTGAAGATAGTCTTTGTTCCAAGAAATATTTAAGACTATCATGATCTGTTTTGACCTTGAAGTGCCTACCTATTAGGTAAGGATGCCATTTCTTCAATGCATGTATTATTTCCATCATTTCCTTCTCATAAATGGGTTTGTGTAAGTCCTTTGTTCCTTATTCCATTATACTGTTATACCGGTAAGAACATCGTTATAGCTCTTGTGTTTTAGTCTTATTTTCAATAGTATCTGATTAAAAAAAGATTGAATCATAAACTCAATCTAGGATCAACTCTACATACTTCATTATATTGTTGGTTACTGTATGATTTTTTTCTTTTTGATAGTTTATTAAAAGTTTGGTTTCCAACACTAATGATGGGCCCATTTTTTGTTGCGAGGGTACCCATCAAGTGGTCATTGGCCCTTCCACCCCTTTCAGGCTCCTCGGTGGTGTTTTCAAGCATGCGCAGAGGAAGCTCAGCCTGCACTCTAGGCCTAAGTTAAGTATCATCTGAGACTTTCCTGTATTTTCTTTATTTTTAATTAATTTATCCTGGTAATATAATTCTATTTCTCAGATATGAATTTCTACAGGAAATTTTCTTGATATTCTTTTCAGGGTTGGTGCATCAGAAATTTCGAATTCTGGACATTCCCCATGCAAAAGGTATTTTGGTTTCCTTTAAAACATCCTCAGTGGCTTATCCTTCCCGGTTCTAATAATGAATACCATAATTTTCAACCTATTTTTATCGTTATTATGCAAGGTTCCACCCGCTTTCTTGTAGTGGTTGGTTAATGAGTAGTTCCCATTTTGTGACAATATCTCACTGTTGTAATAAAATTGAGTACTTGCCTAAGATTGGATAACCCTTTGATTTCTGGTTTGGTTGAGATATGTAATAGTTTTTAAAGTTGAGTCACTGAGTTTTTCTCCTACATACTTGTAATGATACAATGATTATTTATTGATTTATTCAAATCTTATCGCTACACTAGTCTCTTATTATACTTAGATTGTTCAAAGTGGAATATACACTATTATGAAAAGGAAAGACTTATGTTGCGATTATCGCCGCATCTGGTTGAACATGCTTTATCTTGGGTTATCAGAATTCAAATTCATATGCAATAGGTTTTCTAGATGGATCAGAAATCCTTATGCAGACACTATATGTTAAGAACCAAATATCAATATAGCATAGAAAAACCTCAGAAAAAGTACTCAATGCCTTGAAAAAGAGATAAATTGCGATAATAATCCTCTTCTAGGGGGAACCCTCCTTATGCCCACATAATTGTACAATTTCAAGATGATTCCAAATGAAAATGTCTCCTTGGTATATATAGGAGACTAGGAGGTATAATTACAACTAATGGAATAAAGATGACATAAATAAAATAACATTACTAATATAATGCCCCAATTAAGGGGTAATGAGCCAATATTAGGGCTTAAAATGCCCCACCCCTTGAGACAAGTGTTGTCCGCAACGCTTGAGTAACTATGGATGCTTGTGTATAAAAGACTCATCTTCCCAATTGGAATCTTCAGCTAGTAGTTTTCTCCATTTAATGAGATACTTATAAATGGATCTATTCCTCAGCTGGCGAACTCTTGTGTCAGTGATGGCTTCAGTTTCCAATATTATTTTTCCTTCCTCATCAAGTTCTAGCAATATAGTTTGAACTGGGATCTTGTCACCTATAACCTTCTTTGAGCATGAAACATGGAAAACTGAGTTTACTCATGAATATGGAGGCAACTCCAATTTGTATGTCATAGTACCAATCTTTTGAAACACCTTATAAGGGACATAGTATTTTGGTGATAATGTATTATCCTTTTTGGCTTTCTTGAGGGACATTTGTTTGTATGGTTGTAGTCTTAAAAACACCCAATCCCCTACTTCAAAACTTCTTTCACTATGATGTTGATCTTCTTGTTGTTTAATGTGATTATGTGCCATGGTCAGGTTGTCCTTTAAGATTTGGAGAAATTTTTGTTGATGCTTGATGTGATCTTCCACTACTTGAACCTTATATTTTTCTTTTATAGAAGAAGTGATGGAAGGAGGGTGGTATCCATAGAGTGCCATATATGGTGTCATTTTTGTGGCAGTATGAAAGGAAGTGTTATACCACCATTCTTTCAAGGGTAACCATTTGAATCATTGTGTTTGTTTATGAGAGACAAAGCAATGAAGGTAGCCTTCCAGACATTTTTTCACTATCTCATTTTTTCCATCAGATTGAGGATGATAGGATGAGCTATGAGCCAATTGAGTACCCAAACAATATAATATTTCTATCCAAAAATGTCCAGTGAAGATGGAATCTCTGTCACTTACAATAATCTTTGGGCTGCCATGTAGTTTTTGAACTGTCTCCATGAATGCGGTGGCAACTATAGTAGCTTTGAAGGGATGAGAGAGTGCACAAAAGTGTGTGTACCTAGTCAGTCTATCAAAAATCACCATGATGAAACTGTTTCCTTCAGACTTTGGTAATCATGTGATGAAATCCATGGAAACCTCCTCCCATCCCTGACTTGGGATGGCTAATGGTTATAAAATACCTAGGGTCTTAATTGTTTCCACCTTATTTTGATGGCAAACCAAACATTCTACCACAAACCTTTGAACATTAGTTTTAATTCCATCCAAAAACAAATCCTTCTTGACTCTGTGTTAGGTTTTCAAATATCTCAAGTGCCCTCCTACTGGAGAGGTGTGCAATTTCGATAATACCTTTTGTTTGAGTTGGAAGTTCCTACATAAACATAATCAATCTTTGTACCATAGTGAATCATTTTTCCATGTAAATGTATCTAATGCACTGCAATCTTGCTGCAACCTTTGAATGAGAGTCCACACTTTTTCATCATTCTTCCATTCAAGCCTTGCTTCTATTATCCAATCAGGTTTGATGATACAGATAACACAGAGAAAAGCCTCAACATCTTCATCCTTTCTTGAGAGTGCATCTGCCACAACATTTTGCTTCCCCTTTTTATAGATGATTTCAAAATCATAACCCAATATCTTGGTTACCTAGTTTTGTTGTTCTTCTGAAGATAGTCTTTGTTCCGAGAAGTATTTAAGACAATCATGATATGTTTTGACCTTGAAGTGCCTACCTATTAGGTAAGGACACCATTTCTTCAACGCATGTATTATTTCCATCATTTCCTTCTCATAAATGGGTTTGTGTAAGTCCTTTTTCTTGAGTGGTCGACTTTCAAAATCCAGGGGCCTTCCTTTTTACATTAGGACAACACCAATTCCATTTCTCGAGGCATCACATTCCACAATAAAGGTTTTTGTGAAGTCTGGAGTATTTAAGACATGATCTTTACACATCACCTCTTTAAGTTGTTCAAAAGATTTAGTTGCCTCTGGAGTCCATGAAAATCCATCCTTCTTAGTTAGTGTCATTAAAGGTGTTGTTATTCTTCCATAGTGCCGAAGAAACTTTTGGTAGTAACCTGTCAAACCCAAAAATCCTCTAAGATTCTTCAATGTTCTGGTAATCGGCCAGTCCATCATGGCCTTAATCTCATTAGGGTCTACCTTAACACCTTAATGAGATACAATATGACCCAAATACTCTACCTCCGTCACTCCAAAGAGACATTTGGATGGTTTGGCATATAGTTGTTGCTCCTTTAGTAGTTGTATCTCCTTGTCAACATGTCGCACATGATCCTCCCAAGACTTGCTATAGATTAGTATATCATCAAAAAATACTAACACAAATTTTCGAAGGAAGGGCTTGAAAATGGAATTCATCAAC
>JZKD02S0202409.1:116105-153140 GCA_000966675.3 Picea glauca | reverse complement strand
ACACACACACACACACACACACACACACACACACACACACACACACACACACACACATATGTAATTGGATAGTAGCTTCCCATTGCATGGAATCATTCTATCTTCAACCTTGTGTAGACGGTTGGTTCTACTTAACTGTTAGAACAGTTTGTACATTAAATTTATATTGTATGTACACACAAATATATACAACCATTCCTATTGTAGGTAATCAACTCGATTTTTCAGTAATGTTTGTACAATCTGATTTCCTCACTGTTTGTTTAGTCCATGTATTGAATCTGTTGGCAAAATACATGAAATATAATTCTAGATTTCACGCTTACTTCTAGAGTTATCTTTACCTAATGATTACAAGGAAACTATAAGAATTATACTACCTATTATTTCTTTCTAACAGTATAAATCAATATAAAAATCTACCCAGAATTAAATGGATGGTCGATAAGGATATGTTTGTTCATATATGCATGTGATTAATTCCCATATTTACTTTCAAGTTTCTTTAACGTATATACAGTCAATAATTCACTATAAAACGTAATACCTAGTTGTATATATGAATTTACCTATTTGGAAGGAAATTCTAGCACAATAGTTGAAATGACCTTCTATTTATAACATATATCTCTTTTAACCTTTCCATGTTTAAATTCATTCCCATCCGAGATGTACCGAAACTTTTTACTCAAAGTCTACAATTAAAACTATAGAGAGTTATCCTACAATTAACTCATTCCAACATAATTAAATTTCAAACAACACAATTCATCTGGATTTAACAGATGCAGAATACCAATCAAGAATTTAGATAACATTTAACCAGAGAAGGAATAGGTAAACATATTTGAATGATTTTTGAACCACAAATGGAACAACCAAGTTCCTCCCAACCTTAGAATAGGACAACCAATTCACTTTTCCCATTCACCCCCTAGCCTGACCATGAATCCATGAGGATGAACTAAGAAATCCTCCTCAGCATTAGTCCTTCAGTTTCAACAACTTCTCCTTGCCTCACACTCGGAAAGGAGTGTTCATAATAGCAAGAGATAATTTCCTCTCCCCAACATACTCGGCAGGGTCCTGCCTCCTCCCATATGTTATATATTCCAAAGCATTTGTGCCTAGGTTTTTTCCCCCCTTTGCGAATTTTCGCAGCTTTCCAAATCCCTAATTTCTAGGGGCTGCCAATGGCCAAATTCCTAATTCTCCACTTGTAATAATCAGCCATGAGGTAGTTACAACATGTTCCCCACTCATGGAGTCATGGTCAACTAATTTTAACCTAGTTGTTCCATTTGTCCATCAACAATAAATAACAAATATTTTTTTTCATACAAGTGTCGTAGTCAAGTAGTTAGTTGGGTCAAATCAGATCTCTTCCCAACAGTCATAATCATCAATTATAATTAACTAAATTCGAAATTCGGAATTGCCATAAATGGCAAAAATTTTCCAATTTTGAATTTACCAATAATGGAATTAATTTCCAAAGAAATTTCAAACTTAAAAATAATTTATTTTTGGGGATGTTACATCCTTTCCCCCTTCAATAAAACACCTGGGCAAAGACTCTGTTCCGAAGTGCTATTTATCTCCTGTCTATAATGCACAGAGGTTCCACTTGGAACTCACCTTCTGGTTCAACCTGCACTGAGTACCAATCGATCATATGAGTTGGATCATGAACATAACTTTTTAACAAAGAAACATGAAATACATTATGAATTTTTAGATTGGAAGGAAGTGTAAGGTGGTATGCTATGGGTCCAATTCGAGATAATATCTTGAAAGGGCCACAAAACCTGGGTGCCAACTTGGCAAAGTTCCCTAGCTTTAGTGAACTTTTTAGGGCTTTGATTTTTAAATATACATGGTCTCCCACTTGAAATTCCAGGTGTCTTCTTTTCAGGTCCATGTAACTTTTCTATCTGTCCTGCACCTCTTTCAAGTTCTATTGTACTTTTTTTACTGTGCTCTCCATTTCCTGGAGAATCTCTGGTCCTACCATGAGTCTGTCAACTATGTTATCCCAACTAATCAGAGTCATACACTTTCTTTCGTACCCATTGTTGTATGAAAAGTATACCAAGTGCAGGTAGTCTTCCCACTTGCTTGGTTTTTTTCTTGCGTACATGCAAAGCATATCTTCTACGATTTGGTTTGTTCATTCAGTCTGCCCATCCATTTGTGGGTGATAACTCATGTTGAAATTCAAGTTAGTATTTGACCCTGCAAACAATTCTTTCCAAAAAGAAGTAAATTTTACGTCTCTATCTGAAATCATTATTTTAGGAATACCATGCAGTCTAAAAATTTCTTTCATGAATATTTCAACGATGTTAATGGCTTTAAAAGTAGACTTTATAGAATAAAGTGTGCAGACTTACTAAGTTTATCAATTACCACCATAATTGAATCATTATGTTTTTGAGTTCTAGAAAAACCTGTAATAAAGTCCACTTATATAGTCTCCCATTTCCATTCTATCACTGGTAAGGGCTGCAATAGGTCGGTTGGATGCTAGTGTTCATCTTTTACCTGCTCGCAATATTGACACTTAGCTAAGTATTATGTTGTTTCTCCCTTCATATTAGGCCAATAAAATAACTTTCTTAGTGCTATTATCGTTTTCTAGTATCCTGGGTGAACAAAATATGGTTTGTTGTGAACTTCATCCAAAACTGTTAACTTTAACTCTGTCGAATCTAGTATGTGTATTCTATTTTTGAATCGTAGTAGACCATTTCTGTCCAAACTTAGATCTGTTTTGTCTGAATTTTCTCTAGTGTTCTGTAATTATGCCACTGTTTTAGTGTAATTTTCATCATTTTTACTTTCATCCTTTATCCTCTGTTGAAGATCACTTTCTGACCTACTAATGTTTATTTCAAACAACCAATGAACTCTTCTCTTAAAGCATCAACAACTTTGTTTTCCTCACCCTTGGTATGTCTTACCTCAAAGTCAAATTTGCTCAAGAAGGCTAGCCATCTTGCTTGCCTTGGATTAAGGTTCGACTCACTAAACAAAATTTTCACACCACTCTTGTCCATCAATAATAGAAATTTTCTTCCCATTATGTAGTGCCAACACATCTTTAGGGCGTGTATTACCACAACCAACTCTAATTTATGAGTGACGTAGTTTTGTTCGTGTTCCTTTAGTTTTCGAGACTCATAACAAATAATGTGTCCTTCTTGAGTTAGGAAACCACTTAGTCCCTCTTTACTTGCATCTACACAAACGGTGAAGTATTTGTCCGGATCTGCTACCTTTAGAATGGGTGCGGTTGTTAGCAATTTCTTTAACTTATTAAAATTGTCTTGATATTTCTGTGACCAGTTAAACTTGGTTCCCTTCTTTTGTAATGATGTGATAGGGTATGCAATTTTGGAAAATCCCTCTATAAATCTGCGGTAATATCTGGTGATTCCCATGAACGACTGAATGTATGTTATGTCCTTAGGGATCAACCATTCCATGATGGCTCTTATTTTCTCAGGGTCGACTGCAATGCCTTCTGCAAATATTACACGTCCTGGGTACTGTATTTCCTTCTGATAAAAGTCACACTTATCGAATTTATCATATAGTTTGTGTTTCCTTAAAGTTTGTAGAACTATCCTTAAGTTCTCTTTGTGTTCTTCTTCGGTTTTAGAATATACTAGGATATTGTCAATAAATACCAACACAAACTTGTCCAAGTACTGACTGAAAATACTGTTCACTAAACACTTAGACGTGGTTGGCACATTAGTGAGTCCAAATGGTATAACAACAAATTTGTAATGTCCATATCTCATTCGAAATGTTGTTTTACTTATGTCCTCATCTTTTATCCTAACCTGGTGATAACCAGATCATAAATCCAATTTCGAGAAAATCTTTGCCCCGCTTACTTGATCGAACAGATAATTTATCCTAGGTAAGGGGTACTTGTTCTTAATAGTCGTTTTGTTTAATTTTTTGTAATCGATGCATAATCTCAGAGTTTCATATTTCTTTTTCACAAAGAGGATTGGTGCTCCCCATGGTGAAACACTCGGTCTGATATATTCTTTGTCCAATAATTCTTGTAGTTGAATTTTTAGTTCTGTTAATTCAAGAAAACTCATTTGGTAAGGTTCTTTAGAGATAGCGGTTGAACCAGGTAGTAGGTCGATAGAAAATTATATCTCCCTCCTTAGGGGTAGTTCAGGTATCTCATCAACAAACACATCTCTGAAATCATGCAAAACAACAAAATCCTCCAAGTTAGGTTTATCTTCTTTTTCTAACAGGTTTGTTACTTGGATGGCATAAAATTGACAACCCTTTCTCATGCATTTCTTGAATTGCATTGCTGAAATCTGTCTAACAAAGATTGGTTTTTGTTTACCTTGCACTGTCCTAGCAATGTCATTTTCATATTTATACTTGAGTGATTTTTCATAACAATCTAACACTGCTTTATGTCTTTATAACCAATCCATTCCGATAATTACATCTTAAGACCCTAACGGTAGTATGCTCAGATTTGTCTTTAGGTTTTGACCACCTAAATTGAACTCATAATAAGAAATAAAGTCGACTATGTTTCTTTTCGTTCATGTTGCTAGTTGTACCAGCCAAGATTTTGCATGCCTTTTTTTATTAAGTTTATTTGACTCCACTATAGCAGGAGTGATATAACTCAATGTAGCTCCAGGTTCAATTAAAACAAAAATATGATTGTTATTGATTTTACCTTCAATTTCCACCACAGAGGACTGGTGGTCAGCTTTTCGGCTAGCCACGATTGCATTTATCCAATGTAAGCTTCTGCCCACATCTCCCACTGTAGAGGCTTCCTGCAAGTTGTGAACCGTAGTTCTGGATACTGAAGTCAAACGTGGGAAGTTCCTTCTTAAGTGAGGTTCTCCACATTCCCATCATTTTAACGGTTCACGGGGGGTGTCCTCGAACTTCTTTGTTCCCATGTTTACTTGTTTACCACCTCCTTGGGTGTTATAATTTTTGGAGTAAAAATATTTCCTTGGAAAAAATTCTGTTGCATTCCGATAAGTAGTTGTCTTATATCCCTTCTTCCACTGGTTTATTCGATCTTGCTTCTTATCTTTCCAAGCCTTTGGAAATTCTGACCATTGTTTGTATTGGTCGTAACACATTCGGGCTTTCCCGAATACTTCACTCAAGGACTTCGGATTATCAAATTCAATTTTTTCTTTATATAACTGTGGTAAACATCTTAGGAACCGTTGGATTTTAACTTTTTCCTCTTGGATATAAGGAACGAACCATAGTAATTCCAGGAATTTGTTTATCATATCTTCCATAGCCATTTGACCAAGTCGTAGCTCGTAAAATTCTTTGGTTTTTCTTTCATAGTAGCATTCAGATAGGTATTGTTTCTAAAAGTATTTCTTAAAGTCCAACCATTCCATCTATTTTTCTTTTAGACCCTTGGCCAACTTTAGGTCTTGACACCATATGTTGGCTTTCCCTTTCAGATTACAGATGGCCATTTTGACCTTCAACTTGCTGGAATAGTTGTATATCTGGAAACACTTCTTGATGTCTAATAACCATGCTTCATATTCCTCCCCTATTCTGGATTCCCCATCAAAGGTAAATGGTTTTATTTTATTAAACTCTCCCTCAAGGTGATCTACCTATTTCCTCTTTCTTCCTGGTTTTGTTTTATCCTCAGCTGAAGGTGTACCTTCAGATGAGTTGTCCCCTTTTTTTGCTCCAGGACCATAATTCTTGGAGGCCCTTTTACTAACTTCTTCTTCTTGGATATCATCTTTTGGGATTTTCTTTGTCACTATACTTCATAGCAAGATTTCATTTATTTCCTGTTGTTCCTTCTTTGCCTTTTCTAGTTTCTCATTGTCTTCCTTTAAAACCTGCAGCTCAACAATGAGATTTCTCATCATTTCAAGAACTTCGATAGGTGAGTTTCATCACTGTTATGTCTCTGATCTTCAAGAGGTCTTTGTTATTCATTCTCCTCAAGTCTGATTTATGCTTCATCCTGGGCTGCCATGATTACAACAGAATAACGTGTCTTCTGTTTGTAACAATAATTGTTTTGTTAGTTTTATATGAAGAGGAAAATATATCCTAAGTAAATAATTTGGCCTTCTTCAAGGTCCAAGTGTTGTAACCTTTTCTCTGATACCATATGTAATGTACCCCATGTTTACCAAAAAAAAAAAATCCAATTTGTTTCTAGGATCATTAATCAAAACCTTTCAACATTACTCCAACCTTTCTTATCTAGGTTTATCATAATCTTGACATGTTAACAAAATTAAATCCCTAACTTATTCCTAATCTCAAGGAAGATAGCTTTAATTTCCTAGACAAATTTGGACACACACACACACATATATATATACTTACCATACACTATACACTTAGGATCCATGCAAGTTGTAACCATACCATAGAGACATGTTAATGCATATTGGGATATCGACTTTCGAATTAAAGAGTTAACCACTCAGACATACTATGGAACATTAAAGTGCAATACGACACTGGATTTACTTTGAATTTCTAGCATGAATCTCTTAGTGTAAGTGTCCTGTACCTATAAGGCGATTTAATATTCACATGCATGACAAGTTAAGACCTATAGTAGTTGAAATGATGGTTGGGTACCTGTTGCTCAATTTTGGTTATTTCCATACTGTTTAGGGCTAACCCTCGAACTAAAACTGTAACACGTTGTTGACACGTCTGAGGTGAGGCATGGAAACCTAACTAAGAAATTTGGATCGAAGGAACTGAACCAAACTACATTCTGAAACAAACTCGACATTACAATTGTCTGGGTCTGATCGAATATGACTGACATAGCATAAATGAGCCTGTCCACGACATTGATGTTGCCTGTAACTCACCTCCTCGGGGTCTCTGATTGTACGAATTTGCTTGTCGAGTGCCTACCACACTGCCCTAATCATATGGGCTAGTACCATTCTGCATTAATAACATTAATTTAACCCTACGGGGATTCCTCCCAAGTTTATTGTTCTACCCGTCTTCTTGTCTTTGTGTGTTTTCCCTTGTTACAACAATAACCCTGTATTTCAATCTCCCATAGCAACGCGACCCTCATCTTGTCGGAGTCATCTCGCTCTGGTAGGGGAGAGTATGGTGAACCATTCCCACTGAACACTACCACCATCTCGGTAAGGAAATTCTCTGTTTATATTTTGGACTTACGATTTTTCTTTCGAGGACAATCTTACTATGTTTAATCCTTTGTGACCGGTTTGTCTTCTGTGTATCTAGTAGAATGTTGGTAACGACATTTCACTCGGTATTTTACCTTTAGAATTGTTTGGTTTTCATACCCGTCCTGTATCATTATTCGAGGACCCTATTATAATGAAACCTCTTGTATTTTACTGGTGGCTTATACCGAGTTCTTTGAAGGCTTTTTGGTTTTGATTCGACATCATCGGTTCTCTTCTTGAGTGCTTTGGAAGTCCGGGTGGCTTTGGTCAATTTTTCCTATCAATATTGGATTTTGTCTTGATACTACGTGGTTTCACTCGGTTTCCCTAACTTAAACGAACATTGGGTTTCCACCAGTGTGGGAAGGATCTTCGTGCCTTTTGTGTTTGGTTAAAAGTATGAAGATCTCATATAACTCTGTAATTATCGTAGCGAATTCTATGGCCTATCACAACCGCGTTATTGTTTGAGTACACCAATATCATTCGGTCTTTTACTATGCTTATCGTATCTAACAATTTGTACAGCAAAAAATTTGAGAATTCAAGAGACAAGTCTCTGTTACACAGTCGGTCTCATGAGTCTTAAATTCCTGGCATGACTACTTACATTCGTCCCTTCCAAAGTTTATAAATAATACCCTTTAATATACAGTCTTTATTCCTTATTCTATTATATTGTTATATCAGTAAGAACATCATTATATCTCTTGTGGTTTAGTCTTATTTTCAACAAGACCTAATTAAAACAAGATTGATTCATAAACTCAATCTAGGATCAACTGTACATACTTCATTATATTTTTCGCTACTGTATGATTGTTTTCTTTACGATGGTTTATCAAAAGTTTGGTTTCCAACACTAATGATGGGCCCCTTTTTTGCTGCGAGGGTACCCATCAGGTGGTCCTTGGGCCTTCCACCCCTTTCCGGCTCATGGGTGGTGTTTTCAAGCATGCCCAGAGGAAGGTTGTCCTGCACTATAGGCCTAACTTAAGTATCATTCGAGAATTTCAGGTATTTAATTTATTTTTAATTAATTTATCACGGTAATATAATTTTATGTCTCAGATATGAATTTTTATTACTCTTTGGTAAATACTAAAGGAAATTTTCTTGATTTTCTTTTTAGGTTTGGTGCATCAGAAATTTCAAATTCTGGACATTCCCCATGCAAAAGGTATTCAGGTTTCCTTTAAAACATCCTTAGGGGCTTATCCTTCTAGGTTCTAACAATGAAGACCGTGGGTTTCAATCTAGTTTTATTGTTATTATGCAAGGTTCCACCCATTTTCCTGTAGTGTTTGGTTAATGAGTAATTCCGATTTTGTGACAATATATCATTGTTGGAATAAAACACAGTACTTGCATAAGGTTGCATACCCCTTTGATTTCTGGTCCGGTTGAGATATGTAATAATTTTAAAGTTGAGTCACAAGATTTTTCTCCTACATACTTGTAATCATACAATGATTATTTAATGACTTATTCAAATATTATTGCTACACTTGTATCTTCTTATACTTAGATTGTTCAAAGTGGAATATACACTATTATGAAAAGGAAATACTTCTGTTGTGATTATCGCTACATCTGGCAGAAGATTCTTTATCTTGGGTTATCAAAATTAGACTTCATATGCAATAGGTTTTCTAGATGGATCATAAATCCATATACAGATAGATATACACCTATATATATAATTGGATAGTAGCTTCCCATTTCATGGAATCATTCTATCTTCAAGTTCATGAGCATGGTTGGTTCTACTTAACTGTTAGAACAATTTGTACATTTAATTTATAATGTATGTACACACACACACACACACACACACACACACACACACACACACACACATATATACATTCCTATTGTAGGTAATCAACTTGATTTTTCACTAACATTTGTACAGTATGATTTTCTCATTGTTTGTACAGTCTGTGTATTGAATATGTTCGCAAAATACATGAAATATAATTCTATCTTTCCCTCTTACTTCTAGAGTTATCTTTACCTAATCATTACAAGGAAATTGTAAGAATTATACTATCTATTATTTCTTTCTAACAGTATAAATCAATATAAAAATCTTCCCTGAATTAAAGGGATGGTCGATAAGGATATGTGTGTTCATATATGCATGTAATTAATTCTCTGATTTACTTTCAAGTTTCTTTAATGGATGCAGAGTCTATAATTCACTATAAAACTGAATACCTAGTTGTATATATGAATTTACCTATCTGACAGGAAATTCTAGCACAGTACTTGAAATGACCTTCTATTTTGCACATATATCTCTTATAACCTTCCCATGTTTAAATTCATTCCTAGCCAAGATGTAACGAAAATTTTTACTCAAAGTCTAGAGTTAAAACTGTACAGAGTTATCCTACAGTTAACTCATTCCAACAGAGTTAAATTTCAAACAGTGCAATTCATCTAGATTTAACAGATGCAGACTACCAATCAAGAATTCACATAACATTTAACCATAAAAGGAATAGGTAAACATATCTGAATGATTTCCGAACCACAAATGGAAAATCCAAGTTCCTGCCAACCTTAGAACAAGATAACCGATTCAGTTGTCCCATTCACCCCCTAGCCTGACCATGAATCCATGAGTGCGAACTCAGAAGGCATGCTCAGCAATAGTCCTTCAGTTTCAAAAACTTCTCGTTGCCTCACACTCATAAAGCAGTGTTCATAACAGCAAGAGATAATTTCTTTTCCCCATCATACTAGGCAACGCCCTGCCTCCTCCCATATGCTATATATGCCAAAGCATTTGTGCCTATGTCTTTTTCACCCTTTGGGAATTTTCCCAGCTTTCCAAATACCTGATTTCCAGGGGCTGCCAATGGCCAAATTCCTGATTTTCCACTTGTAATAATAAGACCTGAGGTAGTTCTAACATGTTCCCCACTCATGGAGTCATGGTCAACTGATTTTAAACTAGTTGTTCCATTTGTCCATCAACAATAAATATATATTTTTTTTGTTTCATACAAGTGTCATAGTGAAGTAGTTAGTTGGGTCAAATCAAATCCTTGACGAACAATAATAATAATCAATTACAATTAACTAAATTTGAAATTCAGAATTTCAATAAATGGAAAAAATTTTCCAATTTTGAATTTACCAAAAATGAAAATAATTTCCTAAGAAATTTCAGACTTAAAAATAATTTATTTTTGGTGATGTTACAATGCAGGCTGACGATTACTTGCTAATATGAATCTCATAAGGAGTAAAGGGGCGATGCACATAGAACATATATTGAGGGAGAGGTGTGGCAGAGTCCCTATCACAACCTACTAGCACTCTCACTATGGCTCAAATTGTAGGTTAATGATTACTTAGTTTGAGAGGTCCATGATATCGTGAGGGTAGACTGAGACAGTCACTCATGGATATTTCTTAGGGGCATGCAATAAGGCAGGTTCCTTATTCCTTATAATCCCTTAGTCACTCAGAAGGTCACTCGAATGGAGTGTTGACTACAAGGGTTGGACAACTACTAAAACCAGTCAAGGGTGATTGGCTCTGTTGGAGCACAACCTGCGTCTTAAAGGTTACGACATGGAAATAAAACTTGATTCAAAGAATCTAGGTGGTCTAGAAAAACTTGATCAAATAATCAAGCCTTATAAAATGTTTAAGCATTGCCGAACTTAATTAATTAACTAAGGATTGAAATTATTAATTGTAAATCCCAAGTGAAAGTCTAAACCTATTAAAAAATTAAGCCTAGGTCTAAGCTAGGTGAGAAGACTAAAACTAAAGAGGGAATGAGGTAAATAAATTCAAGAATTAAGTAAAATGATATAATCCAAAAGATTTGATTTAAGGTACATATGTGTAAAAAAATATTAAAAAAAGGTTGTTTAAAAAAGAAAGAAACGAAGATGAGAGAATGTGTACACATATAAAGGAATCTAGAGTCTAATTAACACCATTCTAACTAGAGAAGAATCATATTTTAACTAAACTCAGATTTACTAAGGCGTCAACCATTAATTTGGAATAAGGGGAATAAAGAGACAACTATGATTGATTTAAGGAGTGCTTTTAGGAAATGTGAGGAAATTGACTTTAATTAAAATAAATTGAGGAATTTACTTGTGCAACTTGGGGAAAGGGTGAAAAGTGTATGGGGGGATAATTCTAAATCATTTAATTAAAAAGAGAATTAATTGTGCAAGTGGGGGTGGCATTAAGGAATGTCCTATAAAGAAATTGGAAGAGAATGGAAAAAACAACACACTGGTTATGGGTAAAGTTATGTTGCAAATATTTTGACTAGTTTTGCTGGTGACATTTGGGGATACCCAAATTGAGAGAGAGTAGTGGCTCTATCTTGTGAGATAATATTAGAGATAGATTATTTTTTTGGTTTATGTGCGTGGCCCATCTGTGGCTCGCTGGGCTAAGGGGGAAGAAGAGTTCCCCTAGCATTGGTTGGGAGGTATCGGTGACATCCTTGGATTGGAAAGCAAAGGATCTAGTCCCAATTTCGAGTGGAGTTCTTTGGCAATATCAATCCTAGTCAATGTCAGGTTATTGGTTATGGTACTCCATCTTTGTAATGTTGTTTTTAAACAAAAGTTTTTTTAACGAATATTGATGTTAATCCATGATAAGGAAAATAAGGATATTATGGAATTGTATTTTGAAATTTTTAATTGAGATTGGTTGTAGATTCAAACCTTTTATAGTCGTAATTAGAAACTAGAATTTGTTTGGATTCTATAATTATATCCATTCTCTATCATACATATAGATTGATTGGATAGCTAAAACAATCTGGTGGATGTAATTGTGAGGATTTTGAGATCTGTTATGCATATTTTTGTAGTAAAAAATATGACCAAATGTATTTAGATCTTAGTGGTTTATCGGGCTTGAAGCCCACTGCAATTGTGTTGAAATTCTAGTATCGCAATGATGATATCTTGGGTGTATTTGGGTAATCCTACGTTATTTCCTCTCCTTGTGTATTTTCAATTGAATTTTGTTTGGAATGTAAGAAAGTGTTAGAAAGAGAGAATGTGCACCAAGGGAACTAGTGCACTTCTCTGAGTTTCTTGTTGTACCATCCTCTCCTAGGGTATTTTGAACCTGAGCACCTCCCTCATTGGAGTTAGCAACGCACCCCTTAGAATTTTTGAGTTGTTGTTATGGAAAATTATTGGGTGTCAAAAAATTTAATTGAATCTATTCATGTCCTTCGGTGGTCTCCAAATAATCCTGCACGATACATATTGTGAAGTCTTATCTCTATCGTTGCATCTAAGCCATTTACCTTCATTGATTTTGTACACTTCTCCTTCCGCTAATGCACATATTACTTATTTTCATTTTATGCATGCTTCCCAATTAATGATTTTTAAAAAGGAATATTACTTTAACCACCTCCCTCTTAAGATAATGGATTTATATGGTATCAACTCCTTCTTGCGCCATAATATTGCGACTATAGCAGGCTCCGATGAAACAAGAAAGATTTCGAATCTTCGCATTATTCTGTAGTTCGCCTTCAAGGCCAATCCCAATTTGATATATTTTAACTAAAACATTTTGGGGGTCACGAAAAGGGAAGAATACTTATATCACTACTTGATTTGACCCTTGATTTGTAATCCTAGTGATGGAAATAACCCATTTCTATTCAAATCAAAAATCTCATGATGTCTTGTTGTGTTTGGATCTGGGGTTTCTTTGGTTATGGATTTGGTCCTCCAGGTTCTACCTCATGTGAAGGATTAGCTAAAGGTGTTCATCCGAAAGAAAATGTGGATTGAGAAAAGGTTGCTCAATTTTACCAACCATATCCGCACGATGATCTCTATCTGCATCAAATGTTGTTGGTGGAATTTCATTCAAGGCCATTCTAGAGGTGGCATCTTGGCAGAATTTCTTTTTCAACCACACAGTCGCCTTGCTCCAAAGGCCTTTCTTTGGGATTTGTTTTGGTATCAGGCTCTGGTGTGGCTTCCAAAGTTTGCAACTCGAGAGGATAGATTTCTTCCTCCACCAGGTAGCTTCCTGGGTCAGGCATGGTGTTGGTAAGGGTTGGTGGCGAGTGTAGACTGTTAGGCAAAGGAAAATCAAGCCAATTTTTGGTCGGTGTTGGTGGTTGGAGTCAAGGGTTGTGAGGGATCAAGGTGGTTGCACCGAGAAATGAAGCTATAATACTATGGCCCTCTTTTTGGTTTATCACATTCTCTAGGCATGATGGAAAAGATCCAACAAAGGATGGGACATGGGAACCAAATGGAGTTCTGGTTCAAAGAAAAACCAGCTAGAGGTACAATGCTGGTGAAATGAAATATGAAGAGGGTGGCCAGCAAAATGATGGAGAGCCCTGGGAGAAACGAAATGACAAAGTTTCCACAACACAAAGGCTAGAAAATCCACAATGATAGAGTCACACCCGAGGAATGAATGAGAGACGACAAAGGATGAAGAGTGATAGAGTTCCTGAGGAATCTTACCTTCATAGAGTTCGGTGAAATTAATGTGAGGATTTCCATGAAAGCAGAGGTGAGTTCAAATCGCTGCCTCATACCTCCTCCTGTACTAAAATGCTGGTTTGTGAGGGGAGACATTAAATTCTCGTTGGTGTGGAAGCACACTACCTTAACTGCAATGTGAGAGCCCATCAATCGAAAGGTTTAGTTGTGTGACTGGAGGCTAGGGGTGATAAATCTCCTTAATTCATGCGTGCCACCTTTTGCCTCTTGGCCAACTGACACCCCATCCAGGGAAGGGTAGTATTGGAGAGACAACTCCTTACAATGAAGCAACAATTGCGAGTCCTCAGGTTTCCTAGCATTAATGAAGATGTATTTCAAGGGAGAGGTTACCCCTTCATTTTCTAGCTTGTCCGTAACTTTTTTAGCTTCACGAAGAATTTGAGAGGTGATCAGTGTGAGTGAAAGGAGAAGGAGAGCTTGCAAACTGTTGAGAGGACCCAAGAGGCACCAACTTGGAGTGATTTTTTTTGGATCATTTCCATTAATGACTTTGGCAACAAGGTTGATGATTACTTTGGATTCCCCTTATATTATAAGGTGAGTGAGTTTGAAATATATATCCATTTGGATTCTTTTGACAAGGCCCCAAAGTTTAGATGGGTTATCAGTATCGTGTCCCAAATGTTCAGCCAAGAGGTATTGAATTTTTCCTGAGCTATCTCTGATAACCGCACCAAATCTTGCAGGACGGGGATTTCCCTTGGAGGCACCATCCACGTTGACTTTGTAGAAACCCTGCGGGGGGGGGGGGCCAAATTCGGGGGCTTGAAAAGGAGGATCTTGAAGGAAGTTATCAGAAAGAGGGGTTTGAGGCTAGGGTAAGGTGCCAAGTATCTAGAATTGAGGCTTTGATGGGCTCCGATGGAAGATCTTCATTAGTCCATACGTGAGCTCGAACGGTTTCCTAAACATACTTGAGGATGGTGGACCAAAGTAAAGTTGGGGGAGAGGCCTCAGAGAGAAAAAAAATTTTCTTTCTTTCTTTCCACAGTATCCAAACAATGAACGCTAGAAGGATTTTCCATATTTTGTTTAGAATGGGGATTTTGAAGGGTCCAATTCCCCAATTTTTGATGGTGTCTATAATGCTACTTCTGACTCTGTTGGATATTCTCATATGTTGAGATGTGTGATACCAAATTTTCCCACTAAAAGGACATTGTTTGAGAATGTGCTCCATAGTTTCTTCCTATTGCTGACAGAGATGGAAAATTGAGGGTCCTATGAAACCTCTCTGCCTAAGATTATCCTAGGTTAATATTTTATTTTGAACTATAAGACAAAGAAAGGTTGAGATTTTCGGTCATAGATTGGATTTCCAAATTGTGTTCCATAGATTCTCTTTTGGTTGAATTTGGAAGTTTTCCTATAGATAGTATCCCTCTTTGATTGTGAAAGTTTCATTGGGGTTATACCCCTAATGGAGAATATATGAATCTTCACTAATGCATATTTTCCTTTGGTTTACCATGTTTCTCCAAAGTTGTAGATCACACTCTATTGATACCTTTAGGTCCTATGGGGAAAATTTCCAACTGCGCCAATGAGGGTGCAGAGAGTCATCCGTCCAAAGGTCTGCCACTTTGAGTAACTTCAAATATTGGATGTGTTATTAGTAGGGGAGAATGTTATCCTTTGAATGTAGTGGGGGTAGTTGTTTCCAATATTTCATCCAAAACAAAGCATTCTGACCATTACGAATTTCCCAGAAATCTTGATCTTGAATGAGCGATCGATTTTTCTAAGCTGCATAAGTTGGAGCCTTGTATCTTATATTTTAGCCAAATGAGTTGGGCTTGTGGAATGTTCTGAGTGTATTTTTTCTTCGATAGTTTGGCTCATATCTATGTTAGGGTTTTGAGCGAGCGCCACCATATATTTTCCCCCATGGTGTTGTTTAGCTTACCAAGATCCCTGAGACCTAATACCCCCATGGATTTGGGTTTGTACACTTTTTCCCAGCTCACTAGGGCCCATTTTTTGTGGGGAACATGACCTTGGCATGGGAAGTTACTCTGTAGGTTCCTTAGAATTTTTATTACATTTTGCGGTGTTGGAAGGATGAAGAACATGTAGGTAGGGATGGCTTGAAGCACATATTTTAGAAGGATAAGTCTGGATGAAAGGTTGATGGATCTGAAGGTCGAGTTGCTTAGGAGGTCAAAAATTGAGAGGATAAGGGAATCCCAGGAAATATTTCAAGCTGACAAAAAGGAGAAAATTAGTATGCTTAGTAGGTGGGAGATATGAAGCTGAATTGTTGGGGGAGTGTTGAAGAAGAAGAGATGAGATTTGTTCAAATTGAATGAAGTACTAGAGACCTCGTTGAAGTAATTGAGAATATTCCAGAGTTTGATGGCTTCCTCAATCGTGGGATCATTCAAGAGCATGGTGTCGTCCAAAACTTGGCTATGGAATGCAACCGTTTGTAGCCCTTGTAGATGGAGGCCTTGGAGAGATCCGTTCAAAATGGAATCTTTGATATAACAACCTAGACCTTCTTCCATGATGACTAAAAGGAAGGGGGATAGAGGGTCTCCTTTCCAAATGCCTCGGGTAGGTGATAATGGATGAGAGGGGAATCCATTAAAAAGAAATGAAGAAAAAGAAAGAGGAGATGAGATTCATTATCCAATAGATGCAGTCATTGCCAAAGCCAAAGGCTAGTAGAAGAGATTTCATGTAGTTTCAACTTAGACGATCAAAATATTTTGATAGGTCTATTTTTAAGAGCATACCTAGGGTTCAGGTAGTCTTGAGTGAGTGAATGAATTCATGTACTATAATGAAATAGTCCATGATTTTTCTTCCCTCCACATATCTTGATTGTTCGTTGGAAATGATGAAGGGGAGAATAGGCTTGAGTCAGAGAGTAACGACCTTGGAAATAATTTTGTAGATTACTTTGCAGTGAACAATTGGTTGGAAAGTGTTTGGATTGGTGTTATCAGATAAATCGGTAGGTGCAGACACTAACAGATATCCCTAGATCCACCTGGATCTAGAACAAAAAAGGACATGATATGACTCTTTCCCTAAGTTGCGGTCATTGAATCTACTATTAAGAAGGAATGAGTGACATACCTTTATATTACTTCCTTATTTCTCTGTTGTTCCCGCTTCACTCCACTGCTCTTGTCAAATCAGGTCCAAGACAACACAAACCAACCAAAGTGAAGATAGAAAAGTATATTCAATGTCAACCTATGCATATGATCAAGGAATTATGCAATAAAATAAGAGTGATTTTATGGGAAAGGGACATGTCGTTGTATTATATTAAATGAAAGTAGAAGATACAACCATATCGCCTTGAGGTCACAATATTCCGTTCAGTGACCCTTGGTTCCAACACACATACTTTCTCTACACTTTCATGAAGAAGATCCAATACAACTTGATAGACCAAATAGAGTCTTCAAGATTTTATCCAAGCAGAGTTCTTCACACAATTCTTTCACCTATTCTTCATTCAATCTTGCTTAAACTTTTCCATGAGAAACCTTTCAGTATATAGGACAAGGAGAGATGGTTAAATGGATGAGGATGATCCCACTAAATCTGAGACATCAGTAGGATGCCAACCATGCGAATGCCAACTCATTTTCTAAAAGATTCCCTTCTAGAACCTTCACGACCTCTTCTCTTTTCCAAGCTTTGAAACAGGTTCACACCCTATCTATAGAGTAGACTGTGAACAGTTCACACCCTAATTTTGGGTTTCCTACGAGAATGAAGTATTTTCACACCCTATAATATAGGCAGCCTACAAAATCATCTTAAAAATGTGTTTTTTGGAAGAAGACAACAATCACTTTTCATAGGCAAAAAGTCCTTATGGGAGCCTAAATACATCACTTGTAGAGATATCACGAGAGTGACCAAAATCATGTGTAACAGAATGCCCCCCAAAGTATGAGGCCAGAACTTATGACAACCAAAATACTTTGTAAAATGCGTGTGTGTGTTAGAAACAAGGAGCGCACCTAATCAAAAACTTGTAAACAACCAAGCATCTGTAGAATATAATACCAGTTCTGAGGTAGGCATTCCCATGATCAGATGTATGTGAGAGGACTTTAATAATGACATAGCCATGTGACATACAAAGTGGATCTATGTGCCGATACAAATCATACATACTCCATCGCGGCTTGAATAAAAAATATGAGACCCAGGGTCTTCAATCTCGTCACCTGAAAGTACAAATCTAGCCATGGAATTACATGTGATGAAGTTGAACATGGTAGAAACCACATGATTACCAGTCATTGATGAAAACTGTTAACAAGTGCGAGGGAAATCACCATTGATGTCAATGACTCCCAAGGTACCGAAGTACAATCCAAATCAATGCGAATGAATGAGCTGAAGTCGATCATTTGGTGGAATCTCTCGATCAGGGATCAATGATGTGAAACCCTTGTTGAAAGGGAAGAGACCTACCATTAAGGCATGTAGGTTCCAAGGTATTAAATTATATCTAAGTCTCATTTCCGGATAATGAATTGGAGTAGACGGAACAAGACTCGTCATAAGAGGGCCTTGATGTATCCCCCATCAATGACATGAAATAAGTAACAGATTTTGAGGGTGAAACAAAGTATGAATACAGGTTGAAATGCACACAGGGAAGGCCGACATAGTAAGAATGGACAATTGTAGATAGCCGACTCAATAGAGGGCTCGTGTGAACTTCTCTTGAACATATGAACGACACGACCAAGGAATTGGTAGCACTGACTCAAAGATGACCCAAGATATGACCTTGTAGCAAGTCGAATGAGAGACAAATGGATTTCCCAACTCAAATTCAAACAATGAATAGGGGGTGTCATGTTCAAGAGTGATGCTTACTACCATTAATATGAATACAAAAACACATCCCTTTCCCAAAATTTCCCCCACCATTTCTGGCGAGTACCTCTTTATTTTTACACAAGCTTGAGGAGGATAACATATGCTTGTCGATGTAAGCTCATCCTTGGGATGAGTCCCTCGAAGTATATTTAATGAACCTTAGGAAGGAGTGGTTCAGTCCCATTGCAGGTATTTCGATGTTTGTTTAACGAGTCCAAGGATAGAAAACTCGGGGGTTTTTCATATTTTGAGAGTCTGAAAAACGCTTAAAGAGAAATCTCCCAATTCCTTTTTCGTAAAAGAGTTCGACGAGACCGAAAAAGTGATAAAATATCGTCTGTCGAATGTTTTTTCAAATACTTTAACGAGCGTGAAAAGAACAAGATCGCTCGACAATATTTTCATTTTTATGGAGCGTGAAAAGAGCTTAAAGTATACTCCTTTACATTCGTCATTTTCGTGTTACCATGACGAGTAAGAAAATATGAGAAAAAGTATACTCGGTTACATTCTCATATATTTTCGAGCGCGAGAACGAACGAAGACTGAGCTCGAGGTTTTTTCTAAAAAACCCTAAAAAAGTAGTCGTACATGCGACCAAAGAAAAAACACCCGTACCCCCTCATTCGGACTTCAAAGTTGCAATATCTGTGAAAAACCACATTCACAAGGCTATTAGGGTATTAGGTTTTATGGACAAAGTAATAAAAATAATATAAAAAATCAAAAAATAATAAAAAGTGAATAAATATGGGTAAAAAGGGCTTTTTACCATTTCATTGTGATTTTGCCAAAAACTTGTCCAACATACCTCATTTTCCCCCAAATTTCTTTGCTCGATTATGGGAGGCACAAGCGATCATTCGGTGAACCGTTTCAACCAATGAGGTAATCTCTTGATTCTCTAACTTTTCCATGGTTTATGTTTGGTTTATATTGGCAATTTTTTTGGTTTTGAGTCTATTTAGGGTCGGAACATGCGCCCAATAATTCTCGCAAGTGGGTTGTGCGTGACCTGCGAGAATATAATATTATCATAGGTGGCATTCAAGGCAACTACGAGAATCTCTCACTGTGCAAAAGGCTCACCTGCGGGGGCCAAAAAATGGATTTTAAGGTAAGGTTTGGCTCAATAAAATTATGCAAGAGTTTAAAACAAGTTGTTGACTTCCCTCTCATGGCTCTTTTGCAGGTGTTTGACCATCAAAATGTTGTAATGGAGAGAAAGTCAACATCAGGAGGATGATGCCATTGTCGGGAATGACCCGAGTATAGTCACTACCCTCTGGGACTGTGGGCTCTTGAAATTTTTCAGGATTCTGGGCATGAGAGCCTAACTGAGGTTGTTGGAATACTTGGTCCACATGTGGGACATGGATCAATAGTTATTTCACCTGGGATTCCATACCCTGACACTAGATATAGAGGATATCATTTTTCTAATAGGGTTGTCACAGCGTGGATACCATGCTACTTTGATTGGAGGTAGAGGTGACAGACTCACTATGAGCGAGTATTGTCGCCAGTATTGTGTTCCCGAGGAAAATAGAAGCAAGGGTAAGGTTTCCATTTAGGGGATCCAAGATCTGACCCTACGAACCATCTTGTTTACTATTGCACACATGGCTAGGAGCATGACTCTCTACATGGATCTCCAAATCTATTTCCAATATGCCATAGAGTGCACAGAGCCTCGGGTCTTCAACTGGTCTGATGCAGTTCTTCGCAGTATGAGGAGACAATTCACAAAGTGGAAATAGGGTGACTTGAAGAAGTTTGGGTACGGATCACTTTTGGTGTCATTTTTCCTCGAGAGGGTCCCACTGCTGCGACTAAAGGTTGATTGGGGTTTACCGGCCCCACAGGATCCGAAGATGCTGAGGTGCTGCAACCTCATGGCTCAACACGTAGCAGGGCCTATAATCAAGTATAATGATTCATTTTTTGACTGGTTGAAGCCCCAAATGTTGATGATCGACAACTATGCATATGATGGTTTGGATTTTCGAGGGGATCCAGATTTGGCCCTACTTGAGGATGCTCAGTGGGGTGACTTAGGTAATTACACATTTTTTTATTTTTAAATGTTTCTGCAAATTTTATCATATGAAATGTTTTTATGTTTATCCAAGAATTAATAAAAAAAAATTATTTTTTATGACAGAGATGTGGGGCCATATCGACCTCCAAGAATGTCTCCCATTCAACGGCGAGGAGAAGCACCTCTAGTGGTGATATGGGATGCCGAAGACTATGAGGCAGTGAAACAGAACTTGGAGGGGTTGACCATGGATGTCCCAGATATTTCTATTGGGGATATTCTGAGATGTTACCGGCGCCATTTTGTGGGCGTGTCCGAGTCTCTCAGTCGACTGCTCTGTGGGGTAGCCCAAGAAGTTGTGTGTTATCGTGAGCGTCATCCATGAAGCTACTTTGTAGAAGCTATGGGCTTCATATTTTGAGATTTTTATCCTTGGACATAAACGTTTTGTAAAAAGCTTTGATCGTTATATACATATATACGGATTCTACCGGTTTATTTTGTGTTGTGTTATACATGTGATGTGTAATTGGTTTATAAATGTCCCAAATTTTTGTCTAACACATAGTTATCTAATGCATCAGTCAATGTATTTAGACATCTAGGAATGTGTTGATATTCGATATAATCAAAATAACGTTCCAAGAGACGAATTCGTAAATATACCCATAATAAAGTAGGACTTCGGATAGCATAGACGTTACTTAACTGTAGTACTACTAGTTGGGAATCGAGTCGTATAACCAGGTGGCGGATATCAAGTGAAATAACATCAATCAACAATTAGATGATGGCACTATATTCTGCAATATTATTGGTCATAGGACCGAGGCACACACCTCGTAGACTGATAAGTTCGTTTGTAGGGGTGTAAATTGCCCATGCAACAGAAGCAAGGTTCTGAGTACTACGGCTAGTTCCATCGGCGAAGCCAATGTGAGGTAGCAAATACTTGGACATCTGGAAACCAGGCACAACGCAAGATAAGTGGTCAAGGGAAGAGACCAAATAACGAAAAAGCATAGTAAAGTAACACACAAAACGTATGATATAATAAAATACAAGCACTCATGCACAGGTGATCTTAGGCATAGTACTTCTTTAAGTACAATTCATTTCTGCGTTCACTCAAAGGGATACCATTATAGTCTACTAACTCGTAAGATCCTTTCTCCAAAACTCATCTGACGATATAAGGACCTTTCCATATAGCTTTAAATTTTTCGGCTCCTAGCATATCCTGATCTTGTTCGTAAAGGAGAACCAGACCACCTTCGGAGAAAATGCGTGGCTTGACATGTTTGTTGTATTGGGATTTGACGCATTTCTTCTGGGATTCTATAACTAGTGTGGCATCGCAATGGGTTTTATCTAATTGCATGATATACAATAGACGTTCTTCTTCAACATAAGTGTTTGGGAGAAGTTTGACAGCTAGTTTTAGGGAGGGTATCTCACATTCAATCGACAAGATGGCTTCTAGACCATAGACTAACTGGAATGGTGTAAACTTGGTAGCAGACTTAACGAATGTTCGGTAAGCCCACAATATAGAAAACAACATTGTGTGCCAACTCGTTTTGTGAATCCCTATCATTTGTTGAAACATGGTAATGAGGATTTTGTTTATTGCTTCAACTTGGGCATTGGCTTATGGGTAATAGGGTGTTGAGTTGTCATGGCGAAGACCCAACTTTTCAGTGAGTTCGGACATCATGAAGTTTCTAAAGTGGCTACCTTGGTCACTAACGATAGCTTGAGGAACACCAAACTGAGCAATGATGTGATTGTATATAAATAAAGTTGCAGTCCTTCTGGTATTGTCAAATGTTGGCATCACCTCGACCCATTTCGTAAAATAATCTATGGCTACAATAATGTATCCATGCCCCCCGACCGAGTGAGGGTGACATGTCATGAAATCGATACCCCATTTCACAAAAGGACCAATGGAGACAATAGGGTGTAGAGGAACAAGGTCTGATCATATTTTATTGTTGTAGGTTTGGCAAGCGTGGCATTTTTGGACAACAATTATACAATCATTGAATAAAGAAGGCCAAAAATACCCCGCTTGTAATATCTTCTAGGTAGTAGCATACCAAGACAAATGACCACCACAGGCTCCAAAGTGGTAGTCATTGAGGGATTTCTCGGCTTCGCCAAATGTGAGGCAGTGTCCAAAAATAGAGTCAATCCCACGATGATAAAGAGTATCACTGAGGATAATATACTGACGGGCTTGGTAGCGTATTCGAAAATGGTCAGTGCTAGAAAAATTCAGCTGGAAATTCTGGGTCTGGAGATATATGATGATATCTCCGTACCAAAGGTCATCAGAACTAATCAGGAAAAGGGATTCATCGGGTAATGAATTTGCTACTACATTTTCCATCTCAAAGCAGGGAAGGTCGCATATCAACTTGGAAAACACCAAGGATTTCTTGGACTTAGGGCGTTCAAATTCTAAGTCAAACTCCTGGAGTATTACGATCCATTTGGAGTATTTTCCCCCTAGCAATTGGCGTGTAAGAATTTGCTGCATAGGGTTGCAGTTAGAAATTACCGTAGTCTTGCGAGAAAGGATATAGTGTCGGAAATGTTGAATATCTTGGACGGCCGCCAAGTCCAGTTTTTCAACATGTAAATACTTGGTTTTGGTATCCATGAGACTCCGACTCAAGTAATAGATGAAATGTTTGTCATGAGAATCATCCTCCTAGATGAGAACCATAGCGATGGTATAGTTCGAGGCTGCGAGGTAAAGGAAATAATCCCGACTGTAATCAGGTGGGAAGAGTAGTGGGGTATGTGTCAAAGATAGTTTCAAAGCTTCTAAATATTTTTTGGAAGTGGTATCCCATATGAACTTAGAACCTTTTTTGAGTAGTCGCGCAAATCCAAGAGTTAGCTCAACATAGTTCAGGATGAAACGACGAATAAAGTTTGCCTTCCCTTGCAAACTTTGTAACTGCCGAAGTGAGGAAGGAGGAGGAAGATTGAGAATCACCTCTACCTTCAAAGGATCTACCCTGATCCCTTGACGTGAAACAATAAATCCCATAAGTCGGCCAAATTCTACTCAAAAAACACATTTCTGGGGATTCAAGTGTATGTGGTAAAATTGACATCGAAGGAAAATGGCATGGAGGTGTATTGGATGATCTACATAGTGCATGGAATGAGAGGGTAAGTCATCGAGATATGGCTGCACGATGTGCTTTACATCATGAAAGGCATAAGAAATATCATGTTGAAAAGTTGCGTCAGCATTCTTTAAACTGAATAGAAGTTTCTGGTAGGTGAAAGTGCCCCAAGAACAAATAAAAGCGGTCATGTGTTGAACCGTCGCAACGATATTGATTTGATTATATCTGGAGAAACCATCCATCGGAGAGAAGATTTCACTTCTAGCACAATCATCGATAATATGGTCAATGAAGGGGGTAGGAAAGTTGTCTTTAGGACAAGCTTTGTTAATGTCCCTATAATCAACGCACACGCAGATTTTGCCTTGTTTCTTGTCAATCGAAACAAGATTGGAAACCTAGTCAGTTAGAGCCACAAGGTAAATAAAGCCATCTTTGAAAAGTTTCTCAACTTCAAGCTTGATAGCGGTTTCTTTACGTGGGTGGACCGGACGAAGTCATTGTTGGATGGGTTTAGCACCCAGGTATGTCTTAATCTCATGTACCATAATGTTGGGGTCAATCCTCGACATTTATTCATAACTCCATGCAAAGACATAAAAAAATTATTGGAAAAGAGACTTGTAGGTGACAACTTCGTCATCGGAACACAAAGCTTTGATATGCACATTTTCGACAAATCGAGGTTTGATGGATATGTCGAGGGGGATGGTAGGTGATATGTTACTTAAGTTCCCTTCGTAGAACATGTCGTGTGTAGACTCGAGAACGGTAGAAATGATGACAACGGTCGATGGGGTAGGGAGTCGTTGGTAACCCTCGATGGTGCGTTGTTCCAGGAAGAGGATGAAACGATGATGTCTATTGTCCCAAGGGGTATCTTCCATGGACATAATAGACATAATCATCTCATCTGTAGGAAAAATGACGTGGAATGGATCCGGAGATGAAGCACCAAGAGAGGGGGAAGAAGGGGTTGTTGATTGAATGGCTTGATAAGCGTATTCGACCGAAGTTAAAGGCATTTTGTTTCCATAACGAACATGGTCGTTGGGGTTGGGTACCATCCATGGGTCAGAAGACACTGGGGTTCCGTGAACAGAGGTGGAGATCATGTTTCTCGAGGCGACAAATAGATGTGGAACATTGGGTGGTGGAATGGGGAAAGTACCCATCAAAGAGGAATCTTTAAGAAGACCCACACCGACGTTCTCATATCCAGGGGGGGTTTTTTAAATGAAAGGTACATTGTCGGTATGTATATCAGAGTGTAACAACTTTTCCTTGATGTGGGAAACGCACGACATGGAAAAGGGTGGACACAACTGCACGCATAGAATCGATCCAGCTACGACCAAGTAGAAGGTTGTAATCAAGAGGAGCATAAAAGACCTCCACTTCAATGTTGACCGTTTTTCCTTCTAATGTAATAGGCAATGAAGGGAGGACATCGTAAGGCTCAAAACTAGAGCCATTGAAGGCTTTGAGAATGTTGTGGGATTCAGTTAAATGAGGAGAGCCGATGAAATTCCAGCAAGTAATAGACATGACACACGTTGAGGCACCCTCATCAATAAATGTTCTACAAATGTTTTTGTCCGAGACAATAACTTGTATTTGGAATACGAGTTGAGGGGGTAACCTTGGAATTTGATCTTCCAAGTAAAAAATTATTAAATTCGTATCTGTAGGGTCAATTCCACCAATAGATTTTAATAGTTCCTTCCATTGTATAGGACAACTCTGAAGGACTTCGAGGGCTGACATCACGGACGGTGCTTGGGCCAGATCTTCGACAATACTGTAGTCCTGGGCAGCACGTGAATGAGGATTGAAAGCCGATTTTTGAACAACACCCTTTGGAGGAGGGAGAAGGACTTTATCTAGGATCGGTCATTCAAGATGAAGAGGATCATTTGTAGGTGGAATCATGGGAGATGTTTGGACCAACGAAGGAGGTATTGCATCAACCTTCTCTTTGGAGGAAGGATAATCTTTGGCTCGAGTGGTAAGTGTGATGTCATTCTTCTTTGAATCACCTGTACACATTAAGACACAAGATGTATTGGAGGGGGAAGGCTGGTCATGAATGACCAATTGGGCCTATTGTTGAGAGGGGAAGGGTTGTGACAATACAACCAGAGTGGGGGGTTTCATGCTCCCTTGAAGGAACTTAGTAACCTTGGCTTGTCGTGGACAATCCTTAGTGTAGTGATCATGACCACATATAAGACAAGGGTATCGGGGTTTGTGCTTATCCCTATAATCAACAGGTGGTGTTTTGGTTTTCTTAGATTGCAGATTATTTTTATCCTCCTTGTTCTTACCCTTCCCTTTTTTGGATTTAGTTTTGTTGACGGGGGTAGATTGAACAAATTTTACCTCAGAAGTCTTGCCAATGGGAGGGGTAGGAGACATAGCATTTTTAACATTAGAAGAAATGGATTTGTGGTTGTTTCTAGAGGTTTGGATGGAATGAGGTTGGGCATGGAAAGTGCCAATCACAACATCAGTTGCATGAGAAGCAGCAAGAGTAGTTGAAGTAGTGGAAATAGAAGGGTGAGGTGCGTCAGGGAGTAATCCATAAAGAGTACCCGTTTGTGAGTAAACAAGGTCGAGGTATTGAGCATGAATGATTGTCTATTGTTCCGTGACAACTCCACCCATGGTGATGTCACGAGCGATGTCATTCATGAACAATTTCATGAACCACTCTGCCAGCAACTGATCGGGAAGTTCGAGTTTGATGAGACGTCATCTCCGTCGCCACTCATGAATGTGATCAGACATATGAGTGGCTTTGGTTTGTTTGAAAGAACTCAAAATCTCGGTTCTCGTTTCGTAGTGGATCGGTAACTTCTAGTGGGTGAGGAAATCCATAGCGAGGGTGTTGAAGGCAATGAAGAAGCCTCGTGGTAATTCTATATACCACTTCGCGGTGGAACCTGTGAGGGTTCGCTGAAAAAGGCGTAAATGAATAGAGTCCTCCATCAAGGAGTTGGATGAGAACCAAAGGTGAAAATTCATTACATGATTGTTCGGTTCCTCTCCTGGTTCACCATCAAATTTAGAGATGTTAGATGGTAATTTGGCCGGTATGGCGGGCCATTGAGGAGAGTGACTAATCGGATCATTTAAAATCCTCAACAAATCAAGGAGGTCCAAGGTGGCTAAGAAGGGTAACTGTCTATTCACATGTAGGTACTGGTGACTTTGGGGACGGAGTCCCATCGGTAGACCAGTGGGACCATAAGCAGTTTGCATATAATGCCGAGATCCAGGAAGATTTGGTTATTGATGTAGATGCAACTAACTCATAGGGTTATACCCTTGAACATGGGCATGGGGTTGAGCGTTCGAGCCCCAAATAGGATTAGACATGCCTGGATATGGTTGGCCTATACTAGGGGGTATGATGGAGCTAGATTGAGGCTGTTGTCCCCCAGTCGAGTGAGGATTATGTTGAATAAGAGAATTCCAATACTGGGCCAAGGATGGAGGTATGTTTTTTCCATAGGGTGGGGTCGGTGAGGGTTTCCCTCCAATCATGGGTTGCGTCCTAGTTGGGATTTTTCCTGCAAAAGGGGATTGGGTTTGGCCTCCTTGGTAAAATTGTCCACCAACAGTAATATGGTAATTAGGTGTGAAAGATGGGATGGTTCCACTAGGGTTGGTGCCACTGATAGAGGATGGAAGAGGTCCTCTAAAAGGGGGTCGAGGAAGTGTCAGAATAAAACCGGGAATGAGATGGTGCCCAGAAGGAGTGGAAACGCCAGGAGTCCTAGACGAGGTTTGTGTATGAGTGGGAATAGAAGCATTCAACGCATGATATCCAGGCAGAAGTGTTGGGGTAAATCTGGGCGAAAGCGATGTGCCAATGGGGGCTTGGCTAGCCACCATAATCCTGGTGTGAGGACTCATAGTATCTAGGACCATTGTGTAATGGATCGTTTGTAGAGGGATAGTCAAGATGTGGTTAGCTGGTGGAGCATTTGTAGTAGGAAAATAATAGGCAGTAATGAAGGGTATTGCGTCTAGATCAGATGCTTCAGGTAGCTCATGTGTGACAGTGATATCAACACCTACTCCTGAGCCAAAGAGATCCCATCTAAAAATTCCAGTAGTCCAAAAAGGATCTTGACCCTCAGGTCCTATGAAAGGTCCAGTTGGTAATCTAGAAGACTGAACCACTATATCTCCGGAAGAATTCACTTGAACAATACGTCTCTCGAAGTTGGGAGGAAGTCGAAAGTCCTCTTGAGAATTGGTAATTCAAAACCATTCTAAAGAGTTAGTTCTTTCCACTAGTGGAGTGGCAACGTCTTGGACTTCACTCTGTTGAGGAGAGCCCTCCGGTGAGTTGGTAGGCAAGGGTTGAGACCCTTCCATATCTTCTGGGGGTAGGCCTTGCATTCTACGTGAATGGCATGGAGGTTCAATTGTGATCGATTTAGAATTTTACGAAAGAAATTTTATGGCCAACTTGGGTAAACAAAAAAAATTGGCTAATAAAATCTAGGAAGCAAAAACAAGCAAACAAGACCTTCTAATTCCGAAGTCATTAGTTGGTGATGAAATCCAACGTCGCAACGATGAGAGAAGGGGTTGGGCAAGCGTGGAAAAGTTACATTGACAACCTTCTTAACGAACTTACACCCTAGTGCAATCTCCCACACACAATCATGGGTATACCCTCCAAGGAGCCCAAGTGAGTCTGGCCAACATTGATTCCAGGTACTGTGAAGAATTACCCCTTCACAGTCACCTTGAGATTGAAGGTAAGAAGATAAGCTACTAAGGTTACCACCAACAACAAGAATTCCTGGGGGAATAGTCAACAGTCCGATCCACACACAAGGGCATGGTATCTAGCCTGAAATCGGCTTGAGAGGCTTCCACTCATCATTGTGGGTATACCTTCAAGTGGCCCCTAATACGTGCACTCTCTGCACCAATATCAACAAAGCAAGGTGAGTAACTCCATCAATCTCAATGCGACCTCGGGTTTGACCCTTGTGTGAAAAGGGCTTCCTAGGACAAAATGCTATAAATGGAATTTGACACTCCTTATCACAATATACTATTGTATGTTTTTTGCTTTGGAGAGTGTGTCTCACTGCCTATTCCGAAGCTCTAGCCTAGCTAATGTTGGTGTAAAAGAGCCCTAGAAAAAGTTACTAGTTGAATTTTAAAATTGCGCAATATTATTAAAGGTTGTTGTTACTCAAAAGGAGACGAAAATGAAACAGATGTTGTGTGAGATTCTGACCCAACAATACATCAATAGGGATGAATGATACAATTTTTTTTCGATGAATCCTATTTATAGGAGGGAAGTAGGAGTTTCTTGAACAATGTGAACTATGATGTATGATCTTCTCTGAAATGTAATATCAAACAATCATGAACAATGAAAATTCCCTATTCATTTTCTTTCAATATTGGAATGCCCATATTTTTCGAATAAAAGGTTGCTTAAAAAAAAGAAAATGTCTTTAAATTTTTTATTAGAAACTAAGAAACAAGGATGGAACTAAGAAAAAGTAAGCAACCAATGAAAAAAAAATACACAACAAACACCCAAATCGATCTTTCAATGAAGACAAAAATAACAAACTGATAAGACCAGTCTCTTCAAATGCACATGGGTACCAATTTTCCAAGTAATAAGCGATTGAAAAGGACAATTAATCTCAACTTTTAATCCAATCAAAGGCTCCTGACCAAACAAGCACTCGAATTTCAGAATCAGAGATTATACACTTGTTAAGAAAAGGACAAGAGGTAAAAATTGAGAAAAAATGATCAAGAAGATCTTTCGATTTCCGAAAAATAATCATTCGCAAGATTTGAAGTCAAGAAAAATTCAATCACTGGCCAGAGAATTTCTTTCCAGACACACCAACCAATCCGGGCATCTAAAGACACAAAAGAATTAATCCAAATTTTTTACAAGTGAGTTTGCAGTCTGACAGTGGGGTACAGTGTGAGAATTAAGGATTCTCACAGGCTAGACACAGGTAGGTTGCGATAATTTCACATTGAACTAAACACTAGGGTGCGAACCTCAGTTATTCTTGCAAGCTACGGAAAGGTGCAGTGCAAGAAGGTTTGTAATCAAGCAAATTTTGGAAAAGTGACAGGACTTTTGAAGGAACTTCTGGATCCAGGGGGTTTGTGAGGGTCTCCTCAAGACTCAAAGATTGATTGGGAATGAAAAAGGGTAGGTCAAGAGCAAATGGCCAAGAAAAAACCACTAAAATGGGTTGTATCCCAAGCAAAACCACCAATTTTGTAATCGAATAAATCGGTAGGTGCAGACACTAACAGATCTCCCTAGATCCACTTGGATCTAGAACAAAATAGGACAGGACATGACTCTTTCCCTAAGTTGTGCTCATTGAATCTACTACTAAGAAGGAATGAGTGGCATACCTTTATATTGCTTCCTTAGGTCTCTGTGGTTCTCTCTTCGCTCCAGTGATCTTGTGAAATCAGGTCCAAGACAACACAAACCAACAAAAGTGAAGATAACAAAGTATATTCAATGTCAACCTATGCATATGATCAAGGAATTATACAATAAAATAAGATTGATTTTATGGGAAAGGGACATGCCGCTGTATTATATTAAATGAAAGTAGAAGATACAACTGGATCACCTTGATGTCACAAGATTCCTTTCAATGACCCTTGGTTCCAACACACACACTTTCTCTACACTTGCATGAAGAAGATCCAATACATCTTGATAGACCAAATAGAGTCTTCAAGCTTCTATCCAAGAAGAGTTCTTCACACACTTCTTTCACCAATTCTTCATTCAATCTTGCTTAAACCTTTCCATGAGAAACCTTTCAATATTTAGGAGAATGAGAGATGGTTAAATGGATGAGGATGATCCCACTAAATATGAGAAGTCAGTAAGATGCCAACCATGTGAATGCCAACTCATTTTCTATAAGATTCCCTTCTAGAACCTTCGTGACCTCTTCTCTTTTCCAAGATTTGAAACAGGTTCGCACCCTATCTATAAAGAATACTGCGAATAGTTCGCCCTAAGTTTGGGTTGCCTATGAGAATGGAATATTTTTGCACCCTATAATATAGGCATCCTACAAACTCATCTTAAAAATGTGTTTTTTGGAAGAAGACAACAGTCAATTTTTTCAGCCAAAAATTCCTTGTGGGAGCTTGAATACATCACTTGTAGAGACATCACCAGAGTGACCAAAATGATGTGTAACAATTGGTGAATCATTCCTCCTTGGGGATGAGGGTAATAAATGTAGCATTTAGAGCAGGGAGGAGTTTACCAGAAGTGCAGGATTCCTCAATTAGTTTCCAAACCTCTTCACATATGATAGGCCAACAGTAGTGGAATAAATATGTGGTGAACCCATTCAACACATGAGCTTAGCCAAGGGAATATTCTTGATTTCTTGATCTACTTTTCCCTGTGTGATGGGTTGCATAAAGGCTTGATTATGTTCTCGAGTGATTAGGTCTAGAATGTGTTGAGTGATGTGATTAATCGTTGGAGTTCTGTTAATGGGGGGTTGTTATATAAGATCCTTGTAATAATTAACTATCTCAATAGCTATTTCCTCATGGTTTAGGATGGTGTTACCTTGTGCATCTTCATGTTTTGTAATGGTGTTCATGAATCACCTATGGATCATTGATCGCCGAAATAACTTGGTTTTATTTTCTCCCTCCTTGATCCACTGCACTCGATATTTCTGTTTCAAGAGGTTTTCCTCCTACTTATGTCATTATTCCAACTACTTCTTTAAGCACTCTTCCTCCTGCTGTTGGGCTTCTGCGAGACCTGTTAGTATAATCTCCTGCTGAATTTCCTCAAGTCTCTTCTCAAGTACTTTCTACCCTTGAAATATGTTTCCAAAAACTTCCTTGTTCCACTGATGGAGTTGTTTCCTAAAATTTTTTAACCTTTGTTGGAATTTTTACATGTTGGTTCCCTCATGAATCTTCACTTTGGCCCACCATGTGCGGGATAGCTCATAAAAGTCTCGATGAGATAACCATATTTTTTCAAAACTGAAGGGTTTGAAATTGAGAGTGGTTATCGCGTCTAGCCAAGGTTGGACAGGCTGGTGATATGATCCTCCTTTTGGGAGGATAGTGGATTCCACTATTTGACCTTCTAGCATTAGGGTTTATGAAATTAAAAATCGATCTAGCCTGTAGGATATTTGTTCGGATCCCGAACATTTATTGGACCAAGTGAAGGATCCATTGCATGTTTCAATGTCTACTAGTTTGAGGTGGCCAATAATGTCCTTGAGATTGATACTATCCACGTTGAGAAATTTTTTTCCTCCCCTTTTTTCTTATAGGGTAAGGATGATGTTAAGATATCCTCCAACTATCCAACTTTTGTGACCTATGAGAGTACCAAGATAACATAGGCTATGGAGGAAAAGATCTTTGCTGGAACCAATGGATCGATAGTGAGTGGTCAGGGTACTCACTATAGAGAGATCCTGATAAAAAATGACTCTAGGAGGATTCTATAAGATGGAAAGACCCCCTATTTCTCCTTTTGAGTTAGTGTAAACAAAGTTACAAGTACGCCAACACCTTTTGAAGAGAGCTCATCCGTTGTGTTTTCTACACACTTGGTTTCTTATAGCATTAGAATATTTGCATCCTCTAATTTTATGCAATCACAGAGAATCCTTTGTTTGTATCTCCCATTTAGGCCCCTAATATTACCTGTAATTACCTTCATCGTAAATATTTCAGTGGCAAGGAGAAGAAACTTTTAGTGAGACATTGGATCTGACCTGAGTTGGTCATATAGTTTCCTTCTTCCTTTATTAGTTGTTGGGATGATTTGTGTCCTCATATTCTTCTCTCTTTGGGATTCCTTCTAGGATATGGATATGGTTATGGAAAAACCCCTAGAGAAGAGGGATCTCCAGTAGTGGAATCTAGGAAAACCTTGTGGAGCTTTCTGAGTTTCTCTACTAGTATGGTTTTCAGGTCCTGTTTGTTGAGGGCCTCCTCTAACTTGTCTAATTCTATATCTAATAATTCTTGCACATCCATTTGCATTGTAGTATCTTCTTCATCTGCTAAGTTCTTCTCTGGGTTTGACTGGGCCTCAGGTCAATATTTGTGATTATTTCAGGATCATGATTCAGGTTTTGTTTCTCTTTACCTTTGTTATTCCATTGGTCCACTAGCTTATGAGGATTCTCAACCTCTTCTATGTCTGGAAGATTGTTGAGGGCTTCAAAGTAGTTACTAATGAAGTTCTTGTGCTCACTTCCCTCATTAGGTTTTTTCTGATTTTGTTTCTTATGGTTCAGGACTTGAGTGAATTTGTCCTTATGTTTCTCTTCAACATCTGATTTTATCGGCGCGTTGAGAGGATAGTCCTCGAATAAGTGTCCATGTTCATGACAATTTCTACATCGAAAAGGGATGTGTTCATAATCGATGGTGTGTATCCATTCTTGGTCCTGGTATTCCAAGGTAACTGAACCCGCTAGGGATTTGGATATATTCAAGTAGACACAGATGTAGGCGTAAGATGTGCATCTCCTTTGCTTGGCGACTTTTGAGGATTTAACATGCATGCCTAGCGTATTTATAATACCCATTATGATTTCTTCAAGAAAGAACTCCTGAGGTAAGGAGTAGATATGGATCTAGACCAGGGTGAAGGAAAAATATTCCTTCTCTCGGAAGAAGTCTATTGAGAAGCATAGGTATAGTCCTGCGGAATTGTAGAAATAGGGACCATTTTCAAAGATCCAATATTTTTCCTCTAGGTTGTAAAATATGAACGTGAATAAACCTTTTGAGCTTATCTGAAGCTCATAGTCCCCTTTTGGATTCCAATAGTTTTTTATCCACCCGGTGAGGTCTTTTTCTGAGGACCAAAGCCCTAAGAATTTTCCAATCAGGGCATGGTCCTTCATAAATTGGGTGTGCTCTCCCACCATGGTAGATTTTATCACATACTTCGGTGCTACTGGTGCTTGGGGGATGCATTTTTCGGACACCCAAATGCGAGATTCTTTTGGATGCCATGGCTCTGCATCCATGCCGAATCCGTCTTCTAGGTCTTGTTCATCTTGTAACAGTTGATCGCGAAGATGCAGGGAGTTCAAAAGGCGGCAGCCTGGCGTAGGCACCACCATCTCTTTCATTAGCTACTACATTCTGGTAAGAGGGGACTTTCACCCCTCCCTCTAATTTCATTCTTTTGTGTCAAGGGCTGCGGCAAGAGTGACTCCGATGACTTTGAGCAGGAGGGAATCTCAAGGCATGAGAGTTTGTCTAGGAGCGGTGCATCAAACCCTAGTCTGGTTCCAAGAATCCCACGCTCTCTTTATGCGATTAATTGAACATATAAAGAAGAACAACATATATACGATTAATTGAACATATAAAGAAGAGAAGCTAAGGAATAAAAGCTGGTTCTAGAGACGTTGAAGAAATATAAATATAAATTTTGTAGGAAAACATAGGTAATTTTTAACATTTAATAAATGAATATATAAAAAGAAAGAAAGAAATCACAATAGAACATAAACCTTTCTTACTTATTGAAAATATAAATAAATAAAATAAGATAATGAGCAAGTTATAAATAAAAAAATATAAAATAAAACAAATTTCAATAAAATAAGATAACGAACAAGTTATAAATAAAAAATTATAAAATACGATAACGAACAAGTTATAATTAAAAAAATGATAAACATGATGAAGACAATCAAATAGAAGAGGAGTGATTATATGAGAGGCTATTAACCCTTTTTAAGTTATGTCATGGACATGAAGCATGTTATATAGAGCAAGTAGCCTCGTCGGTTACTAACTAAGAATAAAATAATGTTTTAGAAGAATGTATGATAAAATAGAGAACTCCAAAATAGCAATGAATTAGACTTTATAAATGTCAACCATATGCGACACTAAGAAGAAGAATCAACCTAGGATGAGAGAGAAACATAATTATATGGAACCCTCAACATGGAATACATTTCAAACATGGTATTCCATTGATTTGGATGAAAGCAATCAAATTCAACATAGAATGGAAATATAATTAATTCAAAATGGTAACTTAGAACTAGATATATCTATAGTGGGAGGGGATAGTCAAGTAATTATAATTTTTTTTTTTTAATAAAGTCAAATAATTATAAAAGACAAGTGAGATGAAAAAAACGAGAATAACCAAAAGACAAGTGAGATAAAAAAAAACCGAGAATAATCAAAAGAAGAATAAAAAAATCTTTAATTAATAATAATTATTTAAATACATTCATGGTAAATATCAAATCCAATATAACTTGTTTAATTACTTAAAATAATTAAATAAAAAAGATTATTAAAAATAATACTAGTATCATAAGTTTCATGTCATCCCTTCCATTTATTTCATTGACATGAATTCAAGTGACATGAATGATAGCACATAATTAGACATATCCACTTTCAATATATGGCGGTGAAGATCATAAAGGACATATTAATTTGTGAGAAAAAACGGTGTTATAAACATAAGGAATGAGACAAATAAAATGGCATAGTTTGATCCTTCCTTAAGACATCGGACCTTTGCATGGTTTTATGAAATTTATTAAATTTAAGGTTTTCATAATAATATTTTTTAAGATAATTTAAAAATTGAAGAAAACAAAAAAACAATATCTCGATAAAACTAGATGATGTTGTTAAAACATATCCAAAACCTATTAAGTTAAATTTCATACTCAATATTCTAGGTTATTGAAGTAATGGTTTGCTGCTAGACATTTTGAAATACGAGAATACCATAATTTAAGAATGGATTGAATAAACACATACCAGAAATCGATAAGGACATCTCAATATGTAGAGATAGATGATGAAAAGAAGAATTCATCAGATAATAGAAGTCTGAATAAAAGCTGGAAAAAACATAAAATAATACAAGACATGTCGTTGAAAATAAGAGAACGTAGTCTGTAATAAAAGCTACAATAAATAATTGCATAAAATAATTCAAGACATGTCATTCAAAAAGAAGGAACATAATCTGGAATAAAAGCTGCAACAAAATGATTGCCAAAATAATACAAGACATGTCATTGAAAAAAAATAACATAGCTTGGAATAAAAGCTACAATAAAACGATTGCAGAAAATAATACAAGACATGTCATTGAAAAAAAAAGGAACATAGTCTGGAATAAAACCTACAATAAAATGATTGCCGAAAATAATAGAAGACATGTTTATTGAAATTAAAAAAACAAATATATGCTGTACAACATGCATTTCTAAAGGACATAAATATGACGACTTTCATTTTGAAGTAACATATTGTAACCCTTCGATGTAATAAAAGTTGATTATGAAATTTTTGTGAAAACATATGAAATGGTGATTAATGCGTACGTAAGAAATTTCCATCAGAATATGGGAAATAAAAGATATGGAGTGTTATTTATGAGACCAACACACACAACATCTAAATATTACCGGACGAAAGCAAATAAACACTTTGATTTTTTATCAAAGAGAAACCACTCGGGAGGAACATACAGTGAAAAGGAGGAACATACAGAGGAGAGGAGGAACATATACAGTGAAGAGGAGGAACATAAATATCTCTAAGGAAATACTAAATCACAAAACCATGAAATACAAGAAGTTTAATGCTGTCATGAGACATGACACAAAAATATTGAAATATGTGCATTTCTAGAGAGGCACTTAAAAAAACATTGTTAAAACACTAGAGTAGTTAGATATCCAGAACCATTCAAACATAACCATTCAAACATAGAGAGTATGTAGATGCGGTCATGGAAAATTTCCACAAATTATCTAGAATAAGATTAAGAAACTAGCCAACACAGGCACATAAAACTAAAATGATTGTAGTAGACGAATTAGTGAGAATATTAAGTGAATATGAAGACAAAACACATGCATATTTTTATAGTTGATAAATGTATTGAAGGGTGTTGATAAATGTGTTGAAGGGTGTTAATAAGGGGACAGATAAAATATGCGAGGCAAACAATACGGTGAGGCTACGCTCACTTCATAATTATTAAACGAGGACGGATTACATCCTTATATAGGAAAAGACTCTCCCGAGTCGGCTACATGCAAACCAAAAGACAACCAGAGAACTGACTCTTAACTAAGCTAATTGGCGCTTACAACACG
>JZKD02S0202409.1:84854-112928 GCA_000966675.3 Picea glauca | reverse complement strand
ACTTTTAAAATTCACTTTTAAAATAATACCCACTTCAAAAATATCCACTTAAAATTCACTTTTAAAATAATACCCACTTCAAAAAGAAAGTGAATAAACTTTATAAACTTTATAAACTTTATAACTTCATGCACTTTAACATATATCCACCGTATGTAACAAATATCCACTTATCATATTCAAACTCCACGTATTCAAACTCCAATTAAACCTCCACGCTTTGATTAAACTCCACGCTTTAATATCCACTTAAAATCACGCTTCAAACTACCACTCACGGCTTTTCAAAAAAAATCTTCTCCACGCATGAATTAAATTCACGCATATAACCTTACTCCAATCAAACAATGGAAAAAAAAAACTCTTACGCTGATGCCCACGCTGGAATTGAATGAGTCCGCACCTCACGCTGTAATGGAATCCGGGAATCGTACCTCACGTCCGCACCTGACGCTGTATTGGATTGCGGCGAGTTCGCACCTCCCGATTGGCCCGACTGCGAGAACTTTTCGTTTGTCCGCACCTCACGTAGTATGCGGCCTGCGGAAATTTTCGACTTTTATTTGCGTGGAAGGCCGAGTAGTATGCCCCCCGCACCCTAGCCGAGGAGAGACCCGCGAACCTCTCGAATTTCCGCACTTCTCCTCGCGGCTCCGCACCTTCTCCTCGTGGCTCTGATACCAAGATAAAATATGCGAGGCAAACAATACGGTGAGGCTACGCTCACTTCATAATTATTAAACAAGGACGGATTACATCCTTATATAGGAAAAGACTCTCCCGAGTCGGCTACATGCAAACAAAAAGACAACCAGAGAACTGACTCTTAACTAAGCTAACTGGCGCTTACAACACGCGCTTATTACTGAAGCTAATCAACTAGTTAACATCTCCATTATTTCCAAGTGGGACAAGTCAAAACTCCTTAACTCGTGAAAACTAATGAGATATGAGGACACGATTGCAAGCTATGTTCCATTAGCTGATAGGAAATTGATGGATTCCTTACCGAATGAGTCATAGTTGTTTTTTTAGCTAATAAGTGGATATCCTATCAAAATCAACTTTGTATCATCCTCGAAAAACTAGCCTTACTAAGATGAAAATCCTGTTTAAAATTTACTAGCCAAAGACTCGTTCAATTCGTTGAAGTTATAAGGGTGAAAAACAAAAATAAATGGACTTTCATCGACATAGTTGAAGGGTGTTTAGAATATGAAATCTTAGTTGGAAGACCAGTGAAAGAAACCATCTCACTAAAAAATGACCAGATTAAACTAAAGGGAGTGTTTAGGATATGAAATCTTGGTTGCAAGACGAGTGAAAGAAACCATCTCACTAAAAAATGACCAGATTAAACTAAAGGGAGTGTTTAGGATATGAAATCTTGGTTGCAAGACGAGTGAAAGAAACCATCTCACTAAAAAAATTGTTATACATCTTGAAGTAATGCAAGGGAATCCTTGGATGGTCCTTAGAAGGAAAAAGAGAGAAAAAATATCATCATAACATTATATTGTGTACTTGACTATGTTGAAGGATATGAAGTTGGGGTCACCATTTTCTACGAAATACAATTTAAGCATCAAATTGTACAAACAAACGATGGATATGTATGGAAGAAAAGAAAAATTAAAAATTGGAGGTTGTAGCTAGAAACAATTTCAAAATTTTATTTATTATATAACTATTCGAAATTGTTGAAAGTAGAAGTATTAGGCTATATCATATGCTTATACCTTAAAACCAGGTAATATTCTTCTTTCTGTTATTAACAGAAAGAATCAATTTAAGTACATGTCAATGAAGCCTCAAAGAATGTGGAGCGAAAAGATAGGTTTAAGTAATTCAATGAAGCCTTAAAGAATGTGGAGGGGAAAAGATAGGTTTAAAATCCTAAGTGAATTATTTTACTTTTATTCAAATAATATTAGAGTAGCCACACTCATTATTAACAAACATGCACAATAATGCTATTTTTCTTTTTACTTATATTCAAATAATATTAGAGTACCCACATTCATCACTAACAAACTTGTACAATAATACCATTTTTCTTCAATAGCAATTGAGATTACCAAAATTTGACTACACCACTAAGAAATAGAAAACATGAAAGGAATATGAAAGAAGATGGAAGACACATAAACATTAATATGAAAAGAATTTATCACATTTCATTCTAAATACATTGAATGACTTAATATACATAATATAACTTAAAAGAAGAGGAAAAAGAAGAAACTTATAATAGAAAGTTATAAATTGAAGGAATTAAATAAAATTTGATATATTTTTACATATTCCAAGTGGGAGAAAATGAACTAGATCCACAATCAAAAAGTTTGTATAAATATATAATTTTGGGAAAAATTAGAAAATAGCATATAGAAAATAAAATAAAAGAAGCATTGACATTGATTGTAATAAATTTATATATTTATGTTACAATACAATAAAATCCAAGTAAATATAAAACTTAGAAGTTCATATGGAAGAAGGAAGAGACAAATGTTATATTCTTTTTCAATAGAGTCAATAAAAAAAAAACAATAATGACTTTTCATAGCCCTGGAATGGATTAAAATTTCTTTTTAAATAGAGTCAATACAAAAAGACAATAATGACTTTTCATAGCCCTGGAATGGATTAAAATAAATCTAGATGGAAAAAACACCCCAATGGAGGAGGGAATGAATCAAAATGAAGGAATATAATATTTTTAACAATGATCAACTTAAAATGGCATAAAATGAATATTATTGATTAGAAAAAAGAAAGAGTTAGTTTCAACATATCAATTCATATGCGTACGGACTATGTGAACATAAACAGACTAGCGGGCAAAACTTTTTAAGAAACCCTCTTATGAATGGACGCACAAATACAAATTTCCTGCTAAACATCGAACTGAAAACATGTTAGTACCAGGTATGGTATACCCTGTCGACAAATTAGATTGCATGGTGCTTCAGCAGTATCCCCAAAATATTACGGCTAACTAAGGTAACGATGACAGACCAATTTGTCACACAACTAGAAAAGAAAATTATCAATGAATTATCCATGAGTTATATTCATTTAAGAATTGTAGTAGAAGATTTCTACAAATTTATGAACAAAATAATTCAAGTTACATGGGATGAATGGACTATGGATTTCACTAAACACAAAGAAATGCATTTTTTTTCGCTCGGACTATGGTATCTTATTTGGACATTTTTTCAATGGACTATGTTATCTTATTGGCACAATTTTTTTTTTTTTTTGGGTAAACATGACATAAAGTTGATATGTATTATATCAATATTATTATAAATCCAGATCCAAAACTTATGAGAGACCCGAGAGAAATCAAAAAAATATTGGCCATACAGAATGTTAGATATGGTATTGATGAGCTATTCTTACTAGACGTCGAATTTTCATGCTCAGCATCTTTCTATGTATCCGTTGCATTTTTGAGGAAGAAGATAATCGAGGCCCTTATCTTAATATTTCTTAACTGGGCCACAAAGTCTCATGTGCATGTTTCTATTGGAGTTTCTATTACTCCAATAGAAGTCAATGTCGAAAGTTGAAGTATTCAACTATAGATATAGAAGTCTTGTGCATGATTTTTCATTATAGAAATATCAATATTACATAGTATCTAATCCATTTGTGTGTTTCACATATCATCACGAGATTAAATATTTAGTTAATACAAACATAAATGAAGAATTTGCTAGTGGCTATTACTGTTTCAAGAGTTTGGATTTGAATGTGGGGTTGTGGTTAAACTTGGAAAAGTATCCATCCAGAAATGAAATAAAAGAAGAAGCAAATGTAATGGAAGATTGGTAGATTCCCGATTAAATAATCACTTATTGAGAGTAGATATTGTTTCTCACAATATAGAAGGGAAAATAGAATTTTTTTTGGATGATAGGGAAGGTCCATAAAAAATTTCTATGAAACATTGGAATATCTGATGAATGAAGGATTCCCAATAAACAATGCTAAAAGACAGGTTACAGAGCAACAAGTCCCTGCCCAGAAGGTAGAGGAGCTTGTTGTAGCCGCATTCGAGCAACCCTGCAAACACAAACATGTGGGGATTAATATAAATTGAAGCAGCCGGTATATACTACTGTAATGTTTCTCCTCAGGTTTGTTTCCGGCCTGCACGCTTGACTTGATCACCTTGTTTATTTGCTTGATTTGTTTCCAGCTTGCAAGCTTGACTTCATCACCTTGTTTATTTTCTTGAAGAAAGACACAATGTTATAAATAGTTTTTTAGTTTTATATAAATTTTAATTGGAGGTTGTGCTCATGGAGTGGGTTTGGATTTTGGCTACAGAACGTCATAGACAAATGTGGATGTGAAGTTTATGTGCAGTAAAACAGTGGCCTGCACAAGAATTATGAGGACAAATGTTAAGATAACTTCAGCGACTGCCAATAGAGCAAAGTCAGTATGTGCCAATGCTTTGGGAATGGCTTCTGGGACTATTGTGCAATTCTGTTAATAAATTCATAATTTTTTAAACTTAAAAAATAAAATAATCTGACCTTCCACGTGTAGTGATCCATGCACAGACTTGACATGTCTCACATGCATACCGCTCCATGCATAGATTGAACATGTCTCACATGCAGGGTGTCTGCAAATTTCAACCATCGGCTCTATCACTTGGTGCTCCAAGTACCTCATAACCAACAATGGCTGAATGGATTTCTTCAAAGCTCCAGGTCGCCTAGAGTTTACTTGAGCAGGTAAATATATTCATATCTTTCACCTCCCTTCACAATTCTCATTGTTCAATCCAGATCGCATCCTTCCATGAAAATTATCGCATGGATCTATTTAATTCCTCTTAGATTTTGAATGTTAACCTCGAACAAACAGTGTATGGTGAATGTCGGAATGCTAAATCAAATTCAAGTTATTTAACAAAACCCAATGTGATTTGAAACAAAAACCTCTGGATGTCTAGAAATATGATACCTTTCAAACCCTCACCGCATTACCTATCCTGTCTTAAGTAAATTATGGAATTCTACAGATTGAGCACCCGAGCTTTCCTGGTAACATTACCCAATGAGATTGAAATCAACCCTTTTGGATGTCCTGGAATTCGCTATCCTGCTAACCCTTACTGCATTAGTTTCGCTGAATTCAGTGGAAATTAATAATAAGATTTCAATTTCATTTTTAGTAAATTATGTAATTTTACAGATTGACCACAAAGCTGCGGAATGGATTGGGAAACAAGACAAGCCTCGATCCAATGAACTTAACATAGACTTTCGTAAACCGAGTAAAACTCCTCCTTTGCAAGATCAATTCAAGAAGAAGTCAGAGGAGACTCCTGAACTTTTCAATAAACAACACATAGAAAATATTCGAGGTGAAAAGCATTCACGGACCTGACATCTCCATGGCCTTAAAAAATCCACCTCAACTTTTGTTACCTCACAGCATGAGGAAACAATCCAGGAGGCACTGGGGAGGTCGTTGCCTAAGGCTTTTAAGCCATTGCATGTCCTGGGAAATGATGAATGGTCAGAACTCGTAGCTTCCCCTAAGCTTACTAGTTATGGAAGCAGTTTGGGAAACTCCGATAATGCTGGAAATAGCAATGTTACAGGTAAGAATCCTTTCTTGGCAGGTAAATATGCATACAAAAACGGGTTTTCAAATGTTGGAATGTCAGTATATGTTTCTTCTAAGCATGCCCTACCCAATTCATATAATTCAAAGCTTTCACGGAGTGCTCGTTATTCAAATAGCTTGGCATCGTCAAAATCTCCCGATTCAAACAAATTTGTGAGACAAGATAATAAGTCAGTGCCTGATTCTAGATGTAAAGGAGATGGATAAAGAATCCAAAATGAGACATCTATTGCAAGAGGTGCATCCTTGAGTATCATTAAGCGTACCAATCAACAAGACATCATTCATGGTAGTAATTCTTTCACTCAGGGGAGCGGATGTGATCCATCTGTTAAATATAATGTAACCTCAACAGTCTGACTGTACACTGCCAGTTGTACTGGACAGTTGTACTTTCTATTTTTGTCTTGCTTGAGCATATTTAGCTGAACCATCTCCCATTGCATTGTAACTTCTTCTCAGAACTTCTTCTGTACTTCTTCATACATTTCAATATACTGTTCCATTCTTTTCTCTCTGCATTTTCTCTTTGCTTCACAATTTATCATGGTATCAGAGCTTCAACAGTAAGCCTCTTCACACAGTTCGGAGAGAAACACGATCCTCACAGTACAGAGCTTCACGGATCTTGAGAGCACGTGACACAGACTTTTCACAAGGCTTGTAGAGCTGTCTTCTATACTCTCAAAAGATCGCCGTAAGAAGCTTGCAGAGGAAGAAGAGCGTACAACGCTCAAAATATCCTGGACGAAGAGAATACAAAAGAAGAAACAATAAAGATTCTTGCAATTTTTCAAAAAACCGTCAAAGATTGACATAGAAGAGATGCATAATGAAAGAATGTCTAAAGAACTTGAATATTTCGCTCAAATTCGTTAAAGATTCATGCAGAAGGAAGAATCGTTTAAAGATTTTTGGAAATCGCTCAAATCTGTCAAAGATTGTAGCAGATAACAAAGAAGTCGTGAAATTCTTTCAAATCTTTGAAGGATTCACAAATCTTTCTTCCACAGGTATAGAGAACGCGTCTCAGGTGCAAGGAACAACTACTGAGGCCGTAAGATTCATCTTGCGAACGGATCCGAAGAGGGAACTAGTTCAGAAGGGAAGAAGAAAGCACAAAAGAGGCGAAAGAGTTTCAGCTGTGAGTTCTTGCGCAAAGGCCCGACAACGGTTGGATCAACGAGAAAGTACACGAGGTTTAATCATGACTTTTGACTTGAGAAATCATGACGTCATTTGGACCGTCCATCAGGAGACACATGGCGAGATCCTATTCCATCGCAAAATCAGTAATCGGGAGTTGGACGCGCAAAGGAAATTGCACTCCAAAAACTCCGATACGCGATATCGCGATATCCCAAGAAGACCTGTGAGCCGTCCATCTCAGAGGACAGGTGGCAGCAGATCAACACATCGTCAAATCGGCATATCAGAGTTCACGATTTTGAAAGATCATCGCAACAGGACTTCGCAACTCGCAAAATCGCGATACGCGATATAGCGGTAAGATCTCAGCCATCCGTTTGTCCAGACACATGGCGAACATCGTAGCGCCCGTCGACATTTCGGCATTCAGGGTTTCAAGTTGACAGACACATTGTGTCAACGGAGCATCGCAAGTCGCAATATCCCGAGGTTGAATCAGGACCGTCCATCTCTCCCGGACGCGTGGCGTAAATCCGGGGACTCGGGAAAATTTCTGACAAGGAAAGGGTCATCGGCATATCGGGATTTGGAAAATCGTGAATCCCGAGGACAAGGATCTCGTGCACTTCGAAACCGTGAAGTCCGAAATCCCGACAGGAGGAACCCTCCATTTGCGGGTCCTAGCTGACGTCATCTCCTCAAACGAGTCAATTGGCACATCGACATTTCGTGGATCCTAGAGACGAGACATCTGGGATATATCAAATCGCGAAATCGTGAGGAGAGAGCACGATCGTCCATCTGCTGGGATGCATGGCAGAGATCAGAGGAATCAGGAAATTCCCAAAAGGAACACGCCATCGGTAAATCAAAGATCGGGGGATCGAGGAGACAGAAGAGCTCGACATCAGAACTCGTGAAATCTCGATTCGTGATATCCCAATAAGATCTGGATCGTCAGATCACAACACGATCTCACAGATGAGTCAATCTCCAAACTCAATTGTCATTCAGAAGAGGGAAAGGTAGAGGAAGAAGAAGAGGAAGAGGGAACAATCAAAGTAATCCTCACTACAATGAAGGTAACAGACAACAATCTCAGAATCCAAATTTCCAAGGTCAAAAACAACAACATCCACATCAGAATTTCCAGCCTCTAAGAGGCAGAGGGAGAAGATCAAATGACAAATCAAGCATACAATGCTATTACTGCAAACAATATGGGCACTATGAATCTGAATGCAAGAAGAAGCAGGCATATCAACTCTCAGGTAGAGCACATGTGTCAAATCATATGGGAGACACCTCAAGAGGTATGTTTCTCTCATGCCACAAAACTGAACAACAACCTAAAGATCTTTGGTTGCTGGACAGTCGATGCAGCAATCACATGACAGGTAACAAAGAGTTACTTTCATGCCTTGATTCTTCAATCTCATCTGATATTACACTTGGAAATGATCATTTAGTCAAAGTTCAAGGAAAAGGAACAATTCCTATTCTTACTAAACAAAATGAAAAGAAAGACATATGTAATGTCTATCATGTTCCAGACTTGAAACATAGCTTGTTAAGTGTAGGACAGCTCATTGAAAAAGGGTATAAGGTACTTTTTGAGGGAGCATCTTGCAAAATCTATGATAAAAAACCCAACAGAAAATTGATTTTTGAAATCTATATGACTCCAAATAGGATGTTTCCCCTTACCCTCAGAACTGCAAATCTAAGTCAACCTTATGCATAGAGTGCATCAACCCTGAATGAAACAATGGTTTGGCATACAATATTTGGACATCTACCATTTCAGAGTCTAAGTCTTCTTCAGAAAAACTTCATGGTCAAAGGTCTACCTATCTTTAAAGAGAAAATTCCCCCATGTGAGTCTTGCATACCTGGAAAACACAAGAGAACTAGTTTTCCACAGTCTTCCAATCAAGCCAAACAACATCTTGAACTAGTTCACACTGACCTATGTGGACCAATGCAAACTAAATCAATAGGTGGTAGTTTTTACTTTCTAACGTTTATTGATGATTTCAGCAGGAAAATATGGATCTATTTTCTCAGACACAAGTCTGAAACATTTACAAAATTGAAAGAATTCAAAGCAGAAGCTGAAAAACAGAGTGGAAAATTTCTCAAAGTACTCAGGTCAGATGGAGGAGGAGAATACAGCTGCAGAGAATTTGCAAATTTCTGCAAATCTCAAGGCATCATCATGCAAGCAACAACAAAGTATACTCCATAGCAGAATGGAGTAGCTGAAAGAAAAAATCAGACCATCATGAATATGGAAAGAACACTTCTCAAAGAGAAATGTTTGTCAAATACTTTTTGGGCTGAAGCAGTAGCATGCTCAGTTTATCTTTTGAATAGCTCACCAACCACTAGTCTACAGATGAAAGTTCCCCAAGAAGCATGGAGTGGGACAAAGCTCAATGTAGCTCATCTAAGGACATTTGGATGCATAGCATATGCACACATACCTTCCGAATTAAGGAAGAAGCTTGATGACATAAGTGAGAAATGTATTTTCACTGGATACAGTGAAACATCTAAAGCTTATAGGATTTACAATCCCATCACTAAGAAATTAATTCTCAGCAGAGATGTACAATTTCTGGAAAATAAATTCTGGAATGATTCAAAAAATCAACAAGTGGACTGTCAAAATCCATTGCTGCCAAGTTCTGAAAACACAGAAAATTCAGAACATCAAGTACCTCAAACCATCCTTCCAAGAATGAAATTCCAAGGACAACCAGATAACTCATAGGATAACTCAACTTCCAGCAGAGAATCATTCTCTGAACCATAGAATCAGAGAACTCGAAGTTTGAGAGAAATCCATCAACAGTTGGATGACTTTGAGCAACATAATCTTTTTTCTTTAATGTCATGTCAACCTGCATCCTTTAAGGAAGCAGCTAAGGAGCCACACTGGGTTCAAGCCATGAACCAAGAAATTGACTCCATTGAGAAGAACAAGACATGGGATCTTGTTGATCTACCAACTCACAAAAAGAGTATTGGTGTCAAGTGGGTTTACAAAACTAAACTCAATGAAAAAGGACAGATTGAAAAGCACAAGGAAAGACTTGTTTCCAAAGGATTCTCACAACAATCAGGTACTGATTATGGTGAAACTTTTGCTTCAGTAGCAAGGTTAGACATTGTCAGAACTCTATTGGCCATAGCAGCACAACACAAATGGCAAGTATACCAAATGGATGTCAAGTTAGCATTCTTAAATGGTTTTTTAGAAGAAGAATTTTATGTCGATCAACCACCTGGATTTGAAGTCCAAGAGCACCCAACCAAAGTGTATTGGTTGAAGAAAGCCTTGTATGTCTTAAAGCAAGCTCCAAGAGCTTGGTACAGCAAAATTGACACTTACCTGATCAAAAATGGCTTCAACAGAAGTCAAAATGAACCAACACTTTATACCAAAACAGATCAACACGGTAAAATACTAATTGTATGTTTATATATTGATGACATGATTTACACAGGAAATCTAGAGCTAACAGATTTCAAACATGCCATGCAATCTGAGTTTGAGATGACAGATCTTGGCATAATGAAATATTTTTTAGGCATTGAGGTTCATCAATTAGCCAAAGGAATTTTTGTCTGTCAGCAAAAGTATGCAACAGACATCATCAAACAGTTTCGCATGGAAGGAGGCAATCCAACATAAACCCCCATACCTTTAGGCACAAAATTAAGCAAGAATCATGAAGGTGCCACAGTGGATTCTACTTTATACAAAAGTTTAGTAGGCAGTTTGTTGTATCTTACAACAACTAGGCATGACATCATGTATGCAGCTAGCCTTGTTTCCAGATTCATGGAATCACCAAAAGATTCGCATTGGAAAATGAAAAAATGAATTTTGAGATATGTAGCAGGAACAATAAATTTCTGCTTATGGTACACTACATCTGATTGTAATCAACTTTCTGGTTACACAGATAGTGACTTTGCAGGCAGCCTAGATGACAAGAAAAGCACATCATGATATGTATTTCAACTGGGCACGAACCTGACTTCATGGGTATCAAAGAAGCAACCAATTGTATCCATATCTTCTGCAGAGGTAGAGTATGTAGCTGCTACCTCAGCTTCATGTCAAGTTGTATGGCTGAGAAGATTATTGACAGACATGTCACAAACATAAAAGGATCCAACTCCTATATTCTGTGACAATACATCAGCAATTTCTTTATCTAAGAACCATGTGTTTCACAAGAAAAGTAAACACATTGACACTCGGTTTCATTTCATACGCGAGGTAGTCAATAATGGGGATATTGCACTACAATTTTGTGGTTCTCTAGATCATCTTGCTGATATCTTCACAAAGCCACTAGGAAAGTCAGTTTTTGATTTTCAGAGACAACACTTAGGCATAGTCAGTGCTGATCATTGTAACTGTTGAGTTTAAGAGGGAGTGTTAAATATAATGTAACCTCAACAGTCTGACTGTACACTGCCAGTTGTACTTGACAGTTGTACTTTCTATTTTTGTCTTGCTTGAGCATATTTAGCTCAACAATCTCCCATTGCATTGTAACTTCTTCTCAGAACTTCTTTCGTACTTCTTCATACATTTCAATATACTGTTCCATTCTTTTCTCTCTGCATTTTCTCTTTGCTTCACAATTTATCACCATCTACAGTAGAAGGTTTAACAAAGGCTCAGGATGGGATAGAAAACACAAACATAAATGGTTACAGAGAGCTTCAAGCAAATGAAGGTCCCTTTTACCTATCATCAGACGCAAAATTGAGGTCGCAAATAAACTTGGTGGAAGTAGCTTACCCCTACGCAAAGGCTAAGTCTAAAGCCAGTGTGGTACCAATTGGATGGGATTTTACCGAGTTTTGCAACTTGGTCATTCAATGAGCACAAGACACAAGAGCCATGAGCCTCCCCCTAGCCTACGAAGTTTTCTCCAGCAAGAACACCGCTATCTGTAAGTAAGATATTTCTTCTTTCCTTAATCTATTAAGATATTTCTTCTCTTCTGGTTCACTCACTAATTCAGGCATTGGTAGGACTGTGACATAATCTCTGTCTCTTGGTATTACCTCAACATCTCATTTACGAACTGGATCACTATGTTCCAGTCATAATAACGCTTATGAAATGGATCACTATGTTGCGCTCAAAATAACGTTTACGAGTCATAACTCGAGACATAGTTGCATGAGATTCAACTCCAGAGAAAAAACATGAAGGACTAGTAGGTAAGTACAAAAGACATAGGTGGTAGGTTTGCATGGTGGTGTAGGTGGCAGGTTTTCATAATGGCATAGGTGAAAGTGGTAGATCGAATTACTATGGATTATGCATTTGCAAAAGCATTCCATCTTAACATTAAATGTTAAGAAGTAATGCTAGAGTTATCTCTAGCATTCATTCCTTTGTTGAACAAAAACCAGTATGAAAATGCATGCTTTAAATTAACATAGACTAAGATATCTTTTGTCTCTGCCTCGGGAACAAGCCAAATAAGAGGTGCAATTCAAATCTTAGGTTAAATTACTTGAAATCCAAATTGATTTGTATGAATTTCAAGATACTTTGGTTAAAAAACTAAAAAAATATTGGTATTTGTGCCAAGTTAATAGGAAAAGAAAAATTTGATTACTAATAGTCCCTACTCGCCCGAAGGGCAGGGACTAATAAGATGTTTATTAGAATATGAAAGAGAGAAAATGATAAAGGAGGAAAACGCAGGACCTCCGAGATGACACTTTCATGATGGCACAAATGTCAAGAAAATCCTTTAAATTAGTCTATGGTAGATGACTTTAAACAAAAATTTCATTAAATTTGGATTAATTTTGAGTTATAACCTTCATACATAGGTCATAACTTGTGTCTCGAAAGTGTGGAAATTGGATTTCAACATTTTCACATATTTAAAAAATGAAAATCCAATTTCATAAGTGTGAATATTATATTTAAATTTCGATTTAAAAAGTGTGGATATTTAATTCCAAAAGTTCAAAAATGTATTTCAAATTTGAAAAATTTCTTCAAAACAAGTGACGCCAATAATTTACAAATTGGTAATTGAAAATTCATTATAAATGATCTTATTTACCAAACTTGTCAAGAACTATGACTTGAAATTTGGAACTGTAGCTCTAAAAAAACATATTTTTAACTCAAAAATCAAAATTCAACCCTCAAATAAAAAAGCATTGTTGCTAATGCCAACTCTTTTCATGGTTAAAATTAAAACAGTGGGCTTGAAAACTAGTACCATTATAGACAAAAGCCTTATATCAACCCCCAAATTGAAAAGTGGTATTCCTAGTCGAACCATTTTTTTGTTTCAGGTTTAAAAGTACAACTTTCTTGAAATCATGGCATTGACAAAATTGACCATTGTGTACAAAAACCTTGCAATCAACTCCCAAATAAGAAGGTGGTGCAAGTCTATTTGTTTCTTCTGGAGGATTAAATTTACAACATGTTGGAAACCATGACCATGACAATTAACATTGTTGTTTACGGAAATCTTAAAATCGATCATTGATTCAAAAGGTAGTGCTATTAACAACAACCTACATCATTGCAAACAAAATTATAGAAATGTAACAAATTAAAAACATAATAGACTAAAAAACAAAAATAAATGGAGAAAGCCCCATCTTTAAGAAAAAAATATGTTATAGAAAAGGGGAAAGGAAAATTTTAGAGGATCATGACTAGGATCATTGTAGAGGAGTGTCTGAGTAATAAAACATATATCCATTGATATGTTATTAATTTTAGGAAATATTTTTAAAAACGACTATAACTATCCTTTGGAATAGGTTAGAAGAGATAAAAATTCAATTTGAGTTGAGATATAATATTGTAAGGTTGTATGGGAACAATATTTCCATGCTTAGGAATAATGAGGGATGGTAAAAAAAAATTAACCATAATATAAGACTTAAGAAAGGTTCTCTCATGTCCCCTACCCTTCTTGGCATCTACATTGACAAGTTAGAAGATTGTTTGTAAGATGTAGGTTTTGTCTCCCTCACTCTCATTGGTATAATAATCATCCTTCTCATTTAATCTTCTAATATTTTTCTTATGGAAAGGATTCCTTATGAAATTGATAAGAAACTTAGAGTCCTCAAGGAATTCTGATCTAGTACAAGTATGACTATGAATACTAACAAAACGATTGTTATGATACTTAAATCCAAAGGAATCACATAGGATACTTTCATATATGAAAACAATGGCTTTGATAAAGTGTCTTTATACAAATATATTAAAGTTGATATTTATCACAATCTCAATTGGAACTATAACATTGATAAACTCATAAATGGAGGGTGGAAATATTACTATGGGGTTGAAAACAATTTAAAATCACTTGACCTTTGGCTATGGGATAAAAAAAATAAACTCTTTGAGACACTTATAACTCTTGTTATATTATATGGACATGAAGTTTGGGGATGCATTATTTATAGAGAATACTCGAGAAATATAGAGGAGATCCAAAAAAAAATTATAACTTATAATATCAAAATTAAAGGAAACACACTCTACCTATACTCATCATAGAAGAAATATTTTGCCCAACTCAAAGCATGACTATGATTAGGTAAATGATGTACAAGAATAGGATTAACAACACGGATGAGAAGATCTTCCAAAAAAATTCTTCTAACTCTAACCAAAACCATAAGCGACTTGAACATAAGAATTTCAAGCCTTCACTAAATCATTAGGTAATATGGAAAGATGTCACTTTACAGAATACATATAATATTAAAAGTATTATTATATCTAAATTTATGGATAATCCATTGTGAAAGAAAGAGTTAGAGGATAAAATAAAGTTAAGATACTACAAGGAGAGGGTAATCCCTAATATATAATATCAAAAGTATCTCTTAGTTGTGACTAGTGCAAAGAAGAAAATCAACATTGCTAAAATAAAAACAAATTATCGAGAGTTAGAGAGTGAAAGTGGGTGTTGGAAAATTATCAAAACACTATGGTACAAAAGAATATACCATCTTGTGGCACTAAGAGGGCTGAATATGAAAAACACTCTTAGACTACCCTACATATACCCAAATTAGATCAGAATTTCAAAATATGTTTCACAATACCGACCTTTCTAACCTTCTAAACGTAAAAAAATATGTTCATATAAGAACACTTATGTCAATGGTTTTTGAGAAAATAAATAAAATTTTAAATAAATCCAAGTAATATATTACCTTTCTTAAGGTGTGAGGGATGTTTTCTAATTAACATCCCAGTCTTGTGAAAACATGCTATTGACTTATTCTTTGAGGACACTTGCGTGCAAGTGATCCGGTTATGGTACATGGTTGTTTGTTTCACTTATGGATTCTTATGATGATTTTGATGGATTATGATTTTATTCTATTGATATATGCATATGGACATATATTATTGAAGAGTTGTCCCTAAGTGTGCAGAACATTGACATAGTGTGGATGTTGATGGAATCAATGGACCTCCTTGGACTCCGGATTGAATGAGGGAGTGGATTGTATTGGTTTGAGTATTTCATTTATGAATATGTGACATATGATCAGTTATAGTATGAATTTGTATATGTATCATTCTGAGTGTTTCGTTGATAGATGAAGGATGATGATTGCTTGCTAATTTGAGGGAGAGGTGTGGCAGAGTCCTTATCACAGCTTACTAACACTCCATCCATGGCTCGAATTGTAGGTTAACAATTACCTATTTTGAGAGGTCCACGATGTCGTGAGGGGAGACTGAGACTGTCGCTCACAAAGATTTCTAAGGGGCATGCAATAAGGCAAGGTCATTTTTCCTTATAAGCCCTTAGTATCTCACAAGGTCATCTAAGTGGAGTGTTGAGTCCAAGGGTTGGAAAACTACCGAAACCAATCAAGGGTGAGTGGCGCCCTTGGAGCATAAAGTGCTTCTTGAAGGGCATGTCACGAAAATAAAACTTGAGTCAATGAATCTAGGTGGCCTAGAAAACCTTGAGTGAATAATCAAACCTTGTAAAATATTTAAGAATTATGAGACTTAATTAATTAACTAAGGATTGAAATTATTAATTGTAAATCCTAAGTGAAAGTCTAAGCCTATTAAAAAATTAAGCCTAAGTCTAAGCTAGGTGAGAATATTAAAAGTAAATTACTAACTAAATCAAAGGGGGAATGAGGTACACAAATTCAAGAATTAAATAAAATGACATAATCCTAAAGATTTGATTTAAGGCACATATGTGTAAGAAAATATTAAAAGGGAGTTTTTAAAGTAAGAAAGAAACACATATGAGAGAATGTGTACACATAGAAAGTAATCTAGGGTCTAGTTAACACTAGTCTAACTAGAGAAGAATTCTATTATAACTCAACTCAGATTTAGTAAGGCGTCATTCATCAATTGAGAGTAAGCCGAATAAAGAGACAACTAGAAGTGATTTAAGTAGAGCTTTTAGGTAATGTGAGGAACTTGACTTTAATTAAAATGAATTCAGGAATTTACTTGCGCAACTTGGGGAAAGGGTGAAAAGTGTAAGGGGGAAATAATTATAAATTATTTAATTAAAAAGAAAATTAATTGTGCAAGTGGGGGTGTCATTAAGGAAACTCCTATAAAGCAATTCAAAGAGAGGGAAAAAAAAACACACTAGTTATGGGTAATGTTATGCTGCAAAATTTTTGACTAGTTTTACTTGTGAGAGTTGGGGATACCCAACTTGAGAGACACTAGTGGCTCTACCTAGAGCTAGAGCATTTTTCTGGTTTGTGTGTGTGGCCCATATATGGCTCTGGGGGATAAGGGGGAAGAAGAGTACCCCTAGAGTTGGTTGGGAGGTACCGGTAAAGTCCTTCGATTCGCAAGCGAAGGAACTAGGTGCAAGTTCGAGTGGAGTTCTTCAGCACTATCGATCCTTGTCAAGGTTGGATTATCCGTTACGATACTCCATCTTTGTAATGTTGTTTTTAAACAAAAGTTTTTTATGAATATTGATGTTAATATGTGCAGGAAAATAAGGATATTATGGAATTGTATATAGACAATTTTAATTGAGATTGGCTGTAGATTGAAACCTTTTATAGTCGTAATTAGAAACTGTAATTTGGGTGGATGCTAGAATGCTATCCATTCTCTATCATACCTATACATCAATTAGATAGATAAAACAATCTGGTGGATGTAATTGTGAGCAATCTGATATGTGCTATGCATATTTTTGTAGTAAAAAATATGATCAAATGTATTGCAATCTCAGTGGTTTATCAGGATTGAAACCCACTGCAATTGTGGTGAAATTTCAGTATTGCAATGACGAGATCTTGGGTGTATTTGGGTAATCATGCGTTATTTCCTCCCCTTATGTATTTTCGTTTGAATTTCATATGGAATGTAAGAAAGAGTTAGAGAGAGAAAATGCGCACCAAGGGAACTGGCGTGCATCTCTGAGTTTCTTGCTGCGCCATCCTCTCCTAGGAGATTTTGAATCTAAGCGCCTCCCGCATCGGACTTAGCAACACGCCCCTTCGAATTTTCCGGTTGTTGTTCTGGAAAACGATTGGGTATAAAAAAATTTAACCGAATCCGTTCATGTCCTTCGGTGGTCTCTAATACTCCTGCACGATACAGATTGTAAAGTCTTATATCTATCATTGTGTCTAAGCCATTTACCTTCATTGTTTTTTGTAAACTTCTCCTTCCACTCAAGCACATATTGATTATTTTCATTTTATCCATGCTTCCCAATTATTGAGTTTTAAAAAGGAATATTCCTTTAACCACCTTGCTCTTAAGGTAATGGAGCTATCTGGTCTCGGCTCCTTCTTGCGGCGTAGCACTGCGACTATAAAAGGCTCCGATGCAACAGAAAAGATTTCGACTCTTGTCCCTAGACTGCAGTTAACCTTCAAGTCCGATCCCATTTTGACAGTTTTTTAATGACAAATGTTGGGGTTCATGGAAAGGGAATCATCGCTACTTGAGCTAACCCTTGATTTGGAATCCTAGGGATGGCAGTAACCCCTTCCTATTCAAATCGCAACTCTCATGATATCTTGCTGTGTTTGGATCCGGGGTTTCTTCCTCATCGCCCTTATGTTATTTCATTTGTTGAATGGTGTGTGTTGTAGGCGCCCGCTTGCATGACCTTCGTTTAAAGAAATTGGATCGTGGTACATCAAACCCTTGCTTTAAAAATCTATAATCGCTTCCACGAATTTAATCTGAGATGTCAGTTTCTGCAGTTTGGTCGTTTAAGGGGGTAACCTTACTAGAATCGTTCCGTCGTTGCCATTCAAGACAGTCTGGATATCCAATCACCACCCTTTATCTTAGTCTCTATGTTATGACATTCATTGTTGTGTCCATGTATTATTCTATTTAAGGAGATAGTAAAAGTTAGATGAAACCAAGTTACAATTAAGGTTTAGACAATAGATGCCTATTCTATTAAATAAAGGTTGAAAACCTTTATCCTCACTTCAAGTAAAAGTGGGTTTAGAGGTGGCTCGGAGTATAAGAATGTGATGTAATACTTCTCTAATTGATAAGGGTCAATACCCATGCCTTGGGATATAATAAAGGGAGATAAAATCATAAATGTTATACGTGTATATGTCTACGATAAATAGAACCTTCATGTTCATCTTTTGTTCTACATAATTTATTAAACTAGTGATGTACTTCAAGAGAAATGGGATGTTTAATAGTGATGCTTAGCGCTCTATGATTTAGAGCATGATAATGATGACCTTCCTTAAATTATCTTAGATTTACATGCAAGCACTTTAAGTCCTTCATCTTCTTATTATGAATGATTTTGGTAAAGATTTAAAAGATACTCAAGTAGTATTGAATTCTTAAAATATTGCTTAAAGACGATTGAATTCCTTATAGTTTCTTAAGAGGATCATTGACTCATCCTTACATATATTAAATTTTGGATACCATAATATGGAATAAATTATAATAATTCCTTCCAAGGGAGATAACTTATATTCCTTTAGTTATAGTTATCTTTTAAATATTAAGAAGAATTATTTATAAATAAGTAAACCCTTAATTTATATAATCATTCGATATAAAATAAATATATGGATATGAGGGAAAGTCTTTAGTTATGGATCTCGTTAATTAGAATTTTAGGATCTTGAGATTTAGTGGGTAAGTTAATAAACTGATTATATTTTGTCGATGTACTAGAATTGATGATCACTCTTATGCCAAGAAATTAATGTTGATTTATGATTAATTAAGTAATTAGATTACTCGCGCACCTTCAAAATATTGTTGATGTATGATAAATTAAGTGATTAGATTACTCACGTTCCTTGAAATAATGTGGATGTATGATTAATTAAGTAATTAGATTACTTGCGCACCTTGAAAATAATGTTGATATATGATTAATTAAGTGAGTATATCACTAGCGCGCCTTGAAAATAAAGTTGATGATTACTCTTGCGTCATGAAATTAATTGATGTATGAAAATCATAGTTGGACTATCATTGGAATAATTCATAAGTGGTAATTGCATATTCTAAATTGATGTATGTTGTAATAGAACTTCTTATCGCGCTGTGAATAATTGGTTCTTAAGTTTGATTAATTGTTCTAGTTGAATTTCAGCATGATTGGATTAGTGGGATTTAGACACCTCCTTGTTCCTTGCCAACTCTCATACCTTAAGTGGTCAAAATTAATCGGATGAATCTTGGGCTTGAACATTTCTTATGTGTCTTGGAGGTCCTAACCTTGCAAGATAGGTTGGGCAGGTAGTTTCTTATGTTATCCTTATGTGATGACTTGATTGAATAAAAGTATTGATATTTCCAGTTAATCGTGACAAGTTGATCTTGCGTCACTATTTTTATGATACTTGTTGATTATTTGTCATTATCTAATGTGATGATGTGTTTAATTATGTATCATTACTAATTATGTTAATGCATTGACTATATGTCGTTATTTATTATCTTAATGTGTTGATGAGTGTTGTTATTAATTAGGATGATGTGTCGTTGGAGATGATATTAATTATGTTGCGTCGATTTTATTTTCCTAATGCATTTTATTTTTTTTACCTTTGTAGATCATTGTTTTTTGTTGTAACAGAGGGGATGTTACATATGGTATAAGAGTGGGTTCAAACCTACAACTTGGGATCATTATGCCTTCCACTGTATTAAACATTTGATCAATAAATTATCGCTAAATAAATTTGAAATTTGTATATAAGATAATCATGGTTAGAGGACGTCGTGGAGGTAGACAATGTGGTGCTAGGGGCAGAGGTGTGACGCCTCCAATAGAATCCACGCCAAAGGGGTCCAACCCCTAAGGAGAAGAACAAGTCATTGGATAGGAGCAGGTTGTAATGGGGGATGTGGTTTGTTGATGAGGTCCTTTCAGAGGATGTTAAAGGCCTTGATTAAACTACTAGATAGAGATGAGACCAAGGCGCATGTACCCAATGAGGGTTCTTAGAGCTCTCCAACAAGAAGTGGTAGCATTCACAAAGAACTCAAGAAAGTGAAGTTTCTTGAGTTCATGAGTTCCACGGACGACTCACCCGTCGAGGCATGATTGGAGAACATGGAGATGTGCTTCATGCTTCGTGACTACAACTCCAACATGAAGCAATGCATGGAGGTATTTCAGTTGAAGGGGAGCTCTCTTCTATGGTGGAGGGCGTTCCTACCTCAATCGACCATGGGCATCAAAGACATTTCATGGGAAATGTTCGAGGAGCGGTTCCAGGAAAGGTATTTTTCATAGGAATTCATTGAGCACCTACTCAATGAATTCAACGCCTTACAAAAAAGTGGTTGTAAGATGCCAGAGTATGAGGCCATATTTATGGAGCTAGTTCGGTATGCTCTGCATCTGAACATGGAGAAGATGAAGGTCAACAAATTTGTGTTCAACCTTAATTCCATCATTCGTGTGAAGGTGAGGATCCTAATTCCTCAAACGTTGCATGATGCAGTCCAGAAGTCCCTCATAGCTGAGGAATAACTAACCAGTGGAGGTCAAGGAAGGACTCCTACAAAGCTGGATGGCCAGAGCAGTCGGGTCAGCAGGACCCAGTACAGTGGGATATTTGGGCAACGTCCATAGGATTTATGCAGTGGTGAATAATTGTGAGATCAAGCATCGGTCCACTGAGGTCAAGACTTCAGGTACAATCGATGGCCCAAATTTTAGTATTTTGATAGATCAAGGTTTTGCAGAAAACTTTATTTTTAGTGTAGTGCTAAAAAGAATTAATGTAAAGGTAGTTGGGAAGGAAGAGTTTAGATATGTGGAAATGGATTTGAGTGCCAAACAAAAGGTTGGAGGAAGGGTTACAAACTAGGGCATTGACTTGGGAGACTTTGTAATGAAGGCCAACTTGTATGTCACGATCTTAGGATCATACGACATCGTGATCGATATGGACTAGTTGGAATTGTATGATGCTATACTCACTGTAAGAGGAAACAATTGATTTTGACTAAGGATGAGGGGCAGAGAAGAGTGATTGTTGGAGGAAACCAGGGAGGGTCCTTGAGGTTCATTTATTCCCTAGAGCTATAGAAGAGCTTGTGTAAAGGATGTAATTTATATGCAATCCTAGAGATAAATGAAACAGGTAAGGAGGAAGGATTAGAAAACCTTTCAGTAGTATGAGATTTTTCTGACGTGTTTCCACAAGAGTTACCTGGTTTGTCGCCCGAAAGAGAATTGGAATTTACAATCAACTTGAAACTTGAAACTAAACCGATAGCAAGAGAACCTTATCAGATGTTAATTCCTGAGTTATAGGAGTTTAAAATGCAAGTAAAGGAGTTGTTGGACCTAAGTATTATACATCTGAGTGTGTCACCTTGGAGTGTGTTTTTTGTTTTCATAAGAAAGAAGGATGGGTCGTGGAGACATTGTATTGACTACGGTCAACTGAACAAGGCCACGATCAAGAACCAATATTCATTGCCAAGAATAATATATTTGTTTGATCAAATGAAAGGATTGACGATGTTTTCAAATATCAACTTAATATCAGGCTATCACCAGTTACAAATTAAAAAGGAAGACTTTCCTAAGAAAGATTTCGAGACAAGGTTCGGGCACTACGAGTTTACCATTTTATCGTTTCAACTGACAAACATCTTAGGGGTATTCATGAGTTTGATGAATGGGGTGTTTTGCGAATACTTCGACAAGTTTTTTCAAGTATTCATTGATGAGATATTGATATATTATCGGACGACAGAAGAACATGACAAACATTTGTGCTTAGTACTACAGTGTTTACGAGAAAAAAAAATTATACAGGAAATTGTTGAAATTCTCTTTTTATCAATCGAGGATTCATTAATTAGGGCATGTTATATTCAGCAAAGGCATCGTTGTGGATCCATCGAAGGTAGAGGTTATTATGGAATGGCCTTCATTGAAAAACTTACCAGAAGTATGTAGTTTTATGAGTTTATGAGGGTATTGTTGATGGTTCATTGAAGGTTTTTCGAAGATAGAAAATACGATCATAGAATTGCAGAAGAAAAACAAGAAGTTTGTATGGACCGAGAAGCGCACAGAAGAAGTTGAAAGGCCCAATGGGTTGTTGACTACAACATTGATACTAAAGGTCCCCAACATGGATAAGGAATTATCGGTATGCACAGACACATCGAAGGAAGGCTTAGGCATAGTCTTGATGCAACATGACCGAGTGAGCGCTTACATCTCAAGGAAATTAAGAGAGCATGAGGAGAAATACGCAACGCATGATTTGGAGTTATTGGCCATTTTGTATTCCTTGAGAATGTGGAGACACGATCTGATTGGATGGAAATTCGAGCTAAAACCAGACCACTATGGATTACAAAACATATTTATGCAGAGTGACTTGAACGTTTCACAAAGGTGTTGGTCAAAATTGTTCAACGAATATGATTTTGAAATTACTTACATAAAAGGAAAAATGAACAGAGTAGCATATGCATTGATTCGGAGACCACACATATTCTCAGTGATACCGATTTAGATGAAATCCGACAAACGATTCTAACTATACATTTCGACGATGACTGGTATAAAGAGGTACGATTCTAACTATACATTTCGACGATGACTGGTATAAAGAGGTTAAGGACAATATTAGATGAAACACCATGATGGTACCAAGGTTTGAAGGTTACACATTGGACAATGATGGACCGATGAGGTATAATAACAAGATTTACATATCGCCTAATGAAAAATTAATAATTTCGATCTTGAGTGAACCATGTTGAGCAATGTACATGGCTCATCCGGGAGTCACGAAGATGTGTGTAGACCTTAAGCCTTTATTCTTCTCGAAGGGGATGAAAGTAGACATAGTTAGCTACGTTGCGAGATGTCTGGAATGTTAGCAAGTGAAAGATGAGCATAAACACTTGGCATGATTACTACATCCCCGCACTATTCCGTAATTGAAATGGGAGATCATTTCGATGGACTTTATTGTTCATTTCCCACTGATGGAAAGGAGGCACGACTTTATTTCGCGGTAGTTGACACTCTGACGAAGAGTGAATATTTTGTTAATGTACGTATGACGTATAAGGCACCAGATATAGCTAGAGTTTTTATCAACAAGATTTTTATATTACATGGTATTCCAAAAAGGATCACAGAGGATTGGTTTTTACAGGACATTTTTGCACTAGTTTCCAAGAGGCCTTAGGAAAACAACTGAACATTAGAAAAACATATCACCCTTAGACCGACGAGTAGACAGAATGAATGAAACAAATTTTGGAAGATCTGGTGCGTATGTATCTATTTTACCAACAAAATGTTGGGGAGAGTAATTTCCACTCATAGAGTTTCCATACAAAAACAATTATCAAAGTACCACTAAGCCAAAAATGTTTGAGTTCCTTTATGGGTGACTGTGTCATATGGCTCTGATCAGGGATCAAATTGAAGATAAGTCCCCTATAGGAATAGAGATATCCAAGAGATGGAAAAACAAATGCAATTGATAAGACAAAGGATTAAAGACGCACAATATGGACATAAGAGTCATGCTGATGCACATCGCATTGACTGCCATTATGAAGTTGGCGATTGAGTTTTCATGTGGGTGAGACCGCACAAGAGTTTGATAAAGTTTGGGGAGGGAGCTAAAATATATCCTAGGTTATGGGACCTTTCAAAGTAGTGGAAAGAAAAGGAAATGTGGCCTATCGAATAGCATTGTCTGATTCTTTGAGGTGTATGCATGACATTTTTCATGTTTCTGTTTTGAAATATTATGTTAGTGATTCTACACATGTGATTGACATGAGTTCCTTTCACGTGTCGGATGAGGGTGCACTCATGTTAGAGCCAATCCACATTCTAAACAATCACATTTGACAGCTACGATGTCGAATAGTCGATGAGGTCAAGGACTAGTGGAGAAATTATAGTCCACACTCGACCACCTTGGAGGACGCATATGATATGTGCCAAAAACTTCCTTACTTTTATTATAGATTAGACATATAGATATTTCACACCCTTTTAATTACTACATTTTATATATTGTACAACTTCGGGAAGAATTTTAAAACAAGAGGGGGGTGTATGAAACATCCCTCTATTGCGAGCACATGTTATCCACTTATTATGTGAGAACACTTCTCTGCAATTAATTCGGTTATGGTACATGGTTGTTTGTTTCTCTTATGGATTCTTATGATGATGTTTATGGATTATGATTTGATGTTATTTATATATATGTATTGACAGACATTATTGGCGAGTTTTTCATGAGTGTCAAGTACATTGACAAAGTGTGGATGTTGATGGCATCAATGGACCTCCTTAGACTCAAGATTGAGTCAGGAAGTGGATTGTATTGGTTTTAGTATTTCATTCATGCATATGCCACATATGATCGATTATAGAATGACTTTGCATATGGATCATTCACAGTGTTTCGTTGATGGATGCAGGATGATGACTACTTGCTAATGTGACTCACATAAGGATTAAAGGGGTGATGCACATAAAAAATATATTGAGGGAGAGGTGTGGCATATTCCCTATCAAGACCTACTAGCACTCTCATCATGGATTGAATTGTAGGTTAACGATTACCTAGTTTAAGAGGTTTGCGATGTCATGAGGGAAGACTCAGATAGTCTCTCACAAATATTTCTAAGGGGCGCACAATAAGGCAAGGTTATTATTACTTAGAATCCCTTAGTCACTCACAAGGTCACCTCAATGGAGTGTTGACTCCAAGGGTTGGACAACTACCAAAACTAGTCAAGGGTGAGTGGCTCCCTTGGAGCATGGAGTGCGTCTTGAAGGGAACATCACGAAAATAAAAATTGATTCAATGAATCTAGGTGGCCTACAAAACCTTGAGTGAATTATCAAACCTTATAAAATATTTAATCATTGACGGACTTAATTAATTAACTAAGGATTGAAATTATTAATTGTAAATCCCAAGTGAAAGTCTAATCCGATTCAAAAATTAAGCCTAATTCTAAGCTAGGTGAGAATACTAAAACTAAATTATTAACTAAATCAAAGGGGGATTGAGGTAAATAAATTCAAGAATTAAGTAAAATGATATAATTCTAAATATTTGATTTAAGGCACATATGTGTAAGAAACTATTAAAAAAGAGTTAAAAAAAAAAGAAATAAACAACGATGATAGTATGTGTACACATAGAAAGGATTATAGAGTCTAGCTAACACCTGTCTAACTAGAGAAGAATCCTATTTTAACTCAACTCAGATTTATTAAGGCGTCTATCATTTATTGGAAATAAGGGGAATAAAGAGACAAGTAGGAGTGATTTAAGGAGCACTTTTAGGAAAGGTGAGGAAATTCACTTTAATTAAAATAAGTTGAGGATTTTACTTGTGCAACTTGTGGAAAGGGTGACAAGTGTACGAGGGGAATAATTCTAAATTATTTAATTAAAAAGAGAATTGATTGTGAAAGTGGAGGTTTCATTAAGGAAACCCCTATAAAGAAATTGGAAGAGAAGGAAAAAAAAAACACACTAGTTATGGGTAAATTTAAGCTGTAGAAATTTCGACCAGTTTTACTTGTAAGATTTGGGGATACCTAGCTTGAGAGAGAGTGGTGGCTCTACCTTGTGAGGAAAGCTCAGAGCTAGAGTATTTATTTGTTTTGTGTGTGTGGCCCCTTTGCGGATCTGGGGGCTAAGTTGGAAGACGAGTGCCCCTAGCATTGGTTGGAAGGTACCAGTGAAGTCCTTGGATTGGCAAGCAAAGGAGCTAGGCGCAAGTTCAAGTGGATTTATTCGGGAATATGGATCCTCATCAACGTCGGATTATTGGTTACAGTACTCCATATTTTTAATGTTGTTTTTAAATAAATTTTTTTTTACGAATATTGATGTTAATCCATGCTGAGGAAAATAAGGATATTATGGAATTGTATATTGAAATTTTTAATTGAGATTGGTTGTAGACTCAAACCTTTTATAGTCATATTTATAAATTGTAATTTGGATGGATGCTAGAATGCTATCCATTCTATATCATACCTATAGATCGAATGGATAGTTAAAACAATTTTGTGGATGTAGTTGTGAGCAGTCTGAGATCTTTTATGCATATTTCTCTAGTAAAATATATGATGAAATGTATTGCGATCTTAGTTGTTTATTAGGCTTGAAACCTACTGCAATTATGGTCAAATTCTAGTATTGCAATGACAGGATCTTGGGTGTATTTGGCTAATCTTGTGTTATTTCCTTTAGTTGTGCATTTTCATTTGAATTTCCTTTGGAATGTAAGCAAGCACTAGAAAGACAGAATGTACACCAAGGGAACTATTGCGCATCTCTAAGTTTCTTGCTACACCATCCTCTCCTAGGCGATTTTGAATCTGAGTGCCTCCCTCATCGGAGTTAGCAACGTGCCCCTTAGAATTTTCAAGTTGTTGTTATGGAAAATGATTGGGTCTCAAAATTTTTAACTAAATCCGTTCATGTCCTTTGGTGGTCTCTGAATAATCCTGTATGATACAGGTTGTGAATTCTTATCTCTATCATTACGTCTGATCCATTTACCTTCATTGTTTTTGTACACTTCTCCTTCCACTGATGCACATATTTCTTGTTTTCATTTTATGCATGCTTCCCAATTACTAAGTTTTAAAAAGGAATCTTCCTTTAACCACCTCGCTCTTAAGGTAATGGAGCAATCTGGTCTCGGATCCTTCTTGTGCCATAGCACTATGACTATAGCAGGCTCCAATGCAACATAAAATATTTTGACTCTTTAACTTAGTTTGTAGTTAACCTTCAATTCCATTCCCAGTTTGATAGTTTTTGACTGACAAATGTTGGGGGCCATAGAGAGGGAAGCATCCTTAGATCACTACTTGAGATGACCCCTCATTTGTAATCCTAGTGATGGAAGTAACCCTTTGTTTTTAAAATCACAACTGTCATGATATTTTCCTGCATTTGGATTCGGGGTTTCTCCCTCATCATCCTTGTGTTATTTCATTTGTTGACTGGTGTGTGTTGTAGGGGCCTCCTTACACGACCTTCATTTAAACAATATGGATCATGGTCCATCAAACCCTTTCTTCAAAAAGTGTTAATAACTTTGAGGGATTTAATCCCATATGTCAATTTCTGTAGTTTGGTCATTTAGTGGGGTTACCTTACTTGAATCGTTTGATCGCTTCCATTGAAGGAAGTTCGTATATCCAATCACCGCCATTTCTCTTAGTCTCTATGTTATGAAATTAATTTTTGTTGCCATGTATTATTCTATTTAAGGAGATAGTAAAATTTAGATGAAACCAACTTACAATTAAGGTTTAGACAATACATACTTATTCTATTAAATAAAGGTTGAAAACCTCATGAATTCAAGTAAAGTTGGTTTAGAGGTGGCTGGGAGTATAAGAATGTGATGTAATAATACTCTAATTAATAAGGGTCAATACCCATGCCTTGGGATATAATAAATGGATATCTGTATAGAGTAGAAATCATAAATGGTATAATTGTATATGTCTACGAAAAATAGAACCCTAATGTTACTCTTGTGTTCTATTCTTAAACTAGTGGTGTAACTTCAAGAGAAATGGGATGTTGAAAACTGTTGCTTAGAGCTCTATGATTTAGCTCATGATAATGATGAACTTCCTTAAATTCTCTTAGATTGATATGAAAGCACTTTAAATCCTTCATCTTCTTATTGTGAATGATTTTGTTAAA
>JZKD02S0202409.1:42627-58693 GCA_000966675.3 Picea glauca | reverse complement strand
GGGACTCAAGAGACTTCAACACTTTCAGAAGTGATTGAAGACCGAGCACAAGGAGCGTGTTCGAAGAACCTCTTGAAAGAGCTTGGGTCGAAGGAAGCTCTGGAGGGATAACGCCTTGGTTCAGTTGCACCGGAGGAAGGTGGCAGAGCAGAGATCTCTTCATAGAGGAATAGAATCGACGACTTGAATTCGTCCTGGAGAATCGTGAAGTCCCGAGGATCGTTGGATCTGGGAGAAGAGGCGAGGTGGTTAACCCTCAGGCAGCAAAAGAGCCATTGACCATCGCATATCGAAGAACCGGGGTTTGTGAGTGCAAGAATCATATGCCCGTTGAAATCGCGAGTCGCGATTTCCCGACTCGATCAGAGCCGTTATTTATAACGGGGACAGGTGGCACGAATCCAGCGCATCGGATTTTCGGCATTCGGGGTTTCCAACGGCAGGGACGTTGATATCATGGATCCACGATCCGCGAAGTCCCGAAGACTAAAGTGGTAGCGTGGGGCCCAAAGCCATAGTGGAGTCCACGTGGCATTGGATCGGGATTCGGGGTTCGGCGATTTGGGAAGCAAGGGAATTGTGACATCGCAGTTGCGATTTCCCGATAGGGAAATCCCCGATAGTGGGAAGTTTGACCCGTTGACCATCGGAATTAAGGGTTCTGTTCTGTATGTGGACGGTGTTCATGTGAACCGCAACCTCCCGAAGGGCGATCTCCCGAATTCCGAAAGGGAGACCGTCGAAAGGAAAAACTGTGGGTAGGAAAATTCCCGAGAGGGGTTGAAGAGCTTGACTCTTCGGGCCCGTGAGAAAAAGAAGGTCCTGGTGGAGCGACCGCCTGCTGAGAGAGTGGGGGTTGGCGTCAAATTTTTCCATTGGATCCTTGCGTTTCTCTTACTGTTGTCTGCGTTGTATTGGTATTCTGGAAATGGAAAAATGATTTGATTTCCTGTCTGCATTTTTGTATTGGTATCCTGGAAATGGAAAAACGTTTTTATTTGTTTTTCCTTTCTGCATTGTTTTGGTATTATAGCAATGGAAAAATGAATTGATTTCATGTCTACATTTTTGTATTGGTATCATGGAATGGAAAAACGTTTTTATTTGTTATTCATGTCTACGTTGTATTGGTATTTTGGCAATGGAAAAATGATTTGATTCCTTGTTTGCATTTTTATATTTGGTATCTTGGAAATGGAAAAATATAGTTTTTGTGTGATTCATGTCTATGTTGTATTGGTATCCTGGAAATGGAAAAACGAAATCATTTCCCTGTTTGCATTTTTGTAATTGGTATCCTACTAAGGGAAGGGCGTTTTGGTCATTCCTGTATGCATTTTCTTTTGGCATTTGGGCAATGAAAAAGGGAAACCATGATTTTTCCATTTAAAATGTGTCTGAGATTGCCGTTGAAGTGCCCACATTTTTTATTTTAAAAGTTGACAGAGATTGTTGTTGAAATGCCACGTTTTTTCTTTTAAAAGTTGACAGACATTGTTGTTGAAATGCCCACATTTTTTCTTTTAAAAGTTGACAGAGATTGTTGTTGAAATGCCCATGTTTTTTATTTTAAAAGTTGACTAAGATTGTTGTTTAAATGCCCATGATTTTTCTTTTAAAATGAGACCCAGACTATTGTTTAAATGCCCACGTTTTTCCTATTAAATGTGACTGAGTTTGATGTAAATAACCACGGATTTTCCCCCAAAAGAATTGACTGAGTTCGTTGTTGAAGGGACACGAATTTTCTATTTAGAATGTTGACTGCGTTGATTGTTGAATGACCATGAGTTGATCCTTCTGCATTTTGTATTGTCTTCTTATTCTCCTTCAATTTGAGTGTACCCTTCCTTCTCACTGCCAAAAATTAATTGTTACAACCATGTTAGTGGTCATATTAATTGCTATGTAACTGCCCTGTTAATTTCTAGGCTAATTGCTACAACAATGTCAAAGGACAACAATTTCCTTCTTAATATTAATTGCCATAATGATGTCAATTGCTACAGCGATGTTCCCTTGTTAATGTTATAGACAACTAGTTATTTTTGGTACGGTTATCTTAGATAAATGGCATGTGTAATTTAATTGATTACAAGTGTGATATTGTAGCATTTTACATTGATGTGGCTAATGTAGTTATATAATTTCATTTGATAGTTAGATGGTAATTTCAGGGATTACTTAGAATTACCCATTCAGATGGTGATTCATGGTTAAATGAGTTTAGGAGTATTGACCAAAGTATAGATTAATCTTGCTAAATTAAATTGTAGTTAATGATTAAATCATAATGCAACATTGCCGAACTAATTCATAATTGAGGTTATTTTGATTGAAATTAATGCTTGATTGTATTGTAGAATTGTCGGTTGATTCGAGGGTGATGTTATTTAGATTGAAAGTAATGACTATGGTGTAAAGTAGAATGGTCGATTGGATTGTATTAATTTTTAATCAATTGATAAGTTAAAGACTAAATTATAATTTAGACTTGCTAAATTTCGATGGATCCTCAATGTCAAAAAAAAATTGTAACTGTTGATTAGTTTAGACTTGATGAATGGATCAGGTGGTTGACATAGCCGTGACTTTCCTAGTAGTTTTCCTCTTTTGTCTCGTTGACATTTTGTGTGGGGTGTGGGTATAGTCTCCCTTTCAGTATTCGGCTCCTAGCACGTCATAGTTTTCTAGAGTCCTTCGTCCAGATAGGATGTGTTGCACTAAGGTTATTGACACATCTATCATATGGGGATGACATGATTCGGGATGAGGGGATGATGGCACACCCTATTTGGATAGTGGTGAATGATAACTTGGTCGGAGTCGGTGCCTTCCGTGTGAGTGTTGTCGAGCGTTGTAAGTTTGTTTTTGCGCAAGGGTGAATGTCTTCAGGCATTTGGTTCGCGCGCCTTGAGGTTCTAGTCTTTGTTTGTCAAGATCATTGTGTCGGGAGGGGGATGTTGTCTTTTGTCTTATAGGCGTGGTACTATTGTGTCAAGAGGGTAGTTGTTTCTCCTTGTTTTAACGCATGTTTCACCCCGTTTCTCCTTTGCTAGTGCATTGAGTCATAGCTTCCTATTGTCTAGACTGCATGCTTACGTTTGTCATGAGTGGTGAGGTAAATTGTTGTCATCGTCACCTTCTTTCCCTAAAAAATAAAAAATAAAAATTGCACTTTTGCTTTGCTTGTAGTCGTAACGAAGGGGTCGTTACACAACTACTATACTTTATTGATTTTTTATGTGGTATTGGTGTAGTGTTTGATAAAAACACTTCGTTCAAAATTATCTTCCTTGTATGAACAAGATAGAAAAGTCTTGGAACTGTTCAGTTTAAAAAATGGTATATAATATGGGATTTTAGAGCCCTCTTTTCTCTAGTTCCTTTATGCAGTACCAAGTATGTTCAATTATGTTCAATAATTTACGCAAAATTAACAATAGTGGGTATTTTTGGAATATTTTGATTTATTCTCTAATTTATACAAATTTAATGAAAATGAGTTTTTTAAGGATATTTTGCTTTGGTTTTGTCTTTAGTAATACATTTTAGTAACAATTTTATTCAGTAATTTATAGGAGAATAATGATAATTGATAGTTTTATAAGATTTTGGTTTGGCTTTGGTTTGAGGGTTACATTTTAATAGTGCATATTCTAGAAAATAAATGATAATGGGTAGTTTTAAAACATTTTGGTTTTGTTTTGATTTTAAGATACAATAGATTCCTCTCTTTAATAATAAATGTAAATTGTAATTATATCCACTAATCTCTTGATATGTTCATATAAAAATTGTCAATATGGACTTTTAGTTTCATCATTTATCTACTTCCTTTATGCAGTAGCAAGTCCGTTCACTAATTTATACAAAATTATTGATAATGGGTATTTTTGGGAGATTTTGGTATATTCACTAATTTATATATTTCATAGAGATGTGCAATTAGTTTACTTTCTTGTTGTTTCATAGAGTGTTCCTCATGCATAATGCAACTATTTGTTTTTATTGAATTTTGTTCGGGTATTGGTGTAATGTTTGATCAAATCATGTCATTCAATGTTATTTTATTTGTATGAACACGATGGACGAGTCTTGCAACTTTTCGATGTTAAAAACTGTATATGATATGGAATTTTAGTTTCATCATTTATGTATTTCCTTTGTATAAAAACAAGTCTATTCAATGATCTATAAAAAATTATTGATAGAGGTTATTTTTGTTTTTTATAATAGACATTGTTACTTAAAATAAATTCAACTAAGTATGGAGAGTTAGTGGTGGAATATTAAGCAAACCAACATGCCATAAATAACTCGTTATCATGCAAATTACATCATTTTTTATAATGAATGTTGTTGAACTATTTGAAGTGTGGACTTGCAGGAGGATGAATGATATGAATTCTTCATACAAGGGTCCATAAAAACATTTTCTTCACTCTATATACTTATTTTTTTATAATAAACATCATTACTAAAAATAAATGTAACTCAATATGGACATTTCATTTTGGAATATTATCAAATCAACTTGTCATAAATAACTTGATTGCCATGAAAATTACATGGTTTGCGAGAATAATGATAACCAATTTTTTAAGAAGATTTTGATTTGGTTTTGTCTTTAACATAACATTTTAGTGTTTTTTTTGTGGGCTATATACCTGTGTGGATTGTAGAGGTCTATAATATATATATCTATGGGGAGTGAGTAGATATGGTCATAGAAAAAGGCTCTGTACAACATGAAAAATGGCTAAAAAAAAATTAAAATTAAAATTTTGACTATTAATCAACAATATGTTTTAACTTAAACATATTCATAAAAATATTTTGTTTAATTTAGATATTTATTTTTTAATATATCTATATACATAAAATCATTGAGATATTTAAAAGTTAAAAGATTTTGATGTTAATGTTTGTTGATTATGAGCAAAAGAAAAATAAAATTGTTTTATGTAACTATTTTATTATTTTATATGTGTAAAATAAATATTAAATTTAAAACATATTTTTTATATTGATTTATTTTTTAAGTAAGAAAAATTTGCATATTTATTGATATGATATATTTTTACTAATATAATATTAAAATATTAATATATAATTATATTATTTATAGCCTTTTTCATGAATACACTCTCATCCAAGAGTGTATGTATATGCATAATAATATTGTATTACTATTAACTTAGTTAACTATTTGAAGCTGAGAATTGCAAAAGTGAGGGAGGATGAGTGATATGAATCCTCCATACAAGTGTTCAAATTAGACTAATTGTTCATTGTGCATAGGATATACCTATGCAAACGTGTGGTAGATATATATGTGTAAAATATATATACATTTAAAAATATTTTTTAAGTTAATCATGTGCATAAAAGAATTTAGTTCACCTTTTATCCTTATTTTTTAAAATATGTATATTCATAAAAGCATTGAGATATCTAAAAATTTAAAAAACTTATGTGTTAATGTTTGTTGATTATCAATTTTATTAGATTGTTGGGGTGACATTCAATATCAATGTGTTGGCTATGGAGGCATATACATGTGTAGAGTGTGGAGGTGCAGAAAATATATATCTGTGCCTATGGTGGTATGAAAGATATGTATATGTGCCTGTGGTGGTGTGAAAGATATGTATATGTGTGGAATGTGTAGATATAGTTATAGCAAAAGGCTAAGAAAAATATTGAAATTAAAATTATCACCATTATTCAATAATATTTTTTAATTTAAACATATGCATAACAACATTTTGTTTACTTTATATACTTATGCATATCTATCAATTATTGATAACATTGATAACTATTCTAAGTGTAAAGTTGTGGGAGTGCAAGAATGTAAGAGGATGAGTGATATGAATTCTTCACACAAAGGTCCAAAATAGACCAACCTAATATGCATAAACACATTTTGTTCACTTTATATAGTTTTTTTTTTAATAAAAATTGTTACTTAAAACAAATTCAACTCAAGAATACTTTTGAAGTTAAATATATGCATAAAAACATTTTTTTACTTTATATACTTATTTTTTATAACAAATATTGTTACTTAAACTAGATTCATCTAAGTATAAAGAGTCCACCAAATAAACCTTCCATAAGTGATTCCATTATCATACAAACTAGCACAGCCACTAACTCGCGGCTGAGAATGCTGAAAGGTATCGGCTGAGAATGCGTGCCCCCAATATAAAATGTCTGTGGTAATTCATAATCTGTCTGTGGTAATATGAAACATTGCGTTGTACTGTTTAATCCTACTTAATCATTTAAACGTGGCAATTATATATCCTTACAGTAATTTTTTAATGTGATTAGGTAAATGTTAAAAAGTAAACATGTTAATGGATGCCTTGATAAATGCAAGAAAGTTATGAACAATAAATCTGATCCATTGATTTTGGAGGACGACTAAGAATATGCCAGCATCTAGCCATCAGATTAGGGTTTAAGGTTAAATAAGGTTAAAAGATCATTAATTGTGCCCATTGTCAATAGGTGTACGCCTTTCGGCGTAATTAAATCTCTTGTTAGAATCTGTGATGTGGAACTATTGAAAATGCGGAGTTGCAAAGTGCGGGACTACAGAAAGATGGGTGATCTGAATTTTCTTCACAAGGGTCAAATTAGATTAAGCTTTGGTTGTGTGGGGGATATACCTCTATGAATATGTAGATGATATCTTTGTGTGGATAATATGTCTATGCTGATATATTTCTATTGAAGAAATATATGTTTAACAATATTTTTTTAGGTTATGTATATGCATAAAATATTTTTTTTCACTTTATATACTTATTTTTTAATATATGTATATACTTAAAAGCATTGAAATATCTAAAAAGTAAAAAGACTTTGTTGTTAATTTTTGTTGATTATCAAATTTTAAGGAGTGGGTAGATATGGTCATACAAAAAGAACGTGAAAATGGCTACACAAAATATTGAAATTAAAATTATGACCATTAATCAACATTAGTTTTTAATTTAAACATATGCATGAAATCATTTAGTTAACTTTATATACAGATACATATGTATTGATAACATTGATAACTATTTGAAGTGCAAAGTTGAGAAAGCGTGGGAGTGAGGGAGGATGAGTGATATGAATTCTTCACAGAAGGGTGCAAAATACATCAACTTAAAAATATATATGAAATCATTTTGTTCACTTTACAAGTTTTTTTATAATAAACATTGTTACATAAAATAAAATCATTTAAGTATGAATAGTTACTCGTGGAATCTTAGCAAATGAACATGTTATAAGGGTTTAGATTAGACTAAGTGTTGGATATGCTAGGGGTCTATCTTTATCGAGAATTGAAAGATATAAGTCTATTTTTATCAAAAATTAAAAAATATATATGTTTACACTATATGTTTATGCTGAAAATATATTTGTACTTATGTTTAACAATATTTTTTTATGTTAAACAAAAAAAATTATTCACTTTACATAATTTTTTTAATATATATATATATATATATATATATATATATATATATATATATATATAAACATTAAAATATCTAACAAGTTAAATAACTTTGATTTTAATATTTACTAATTATAAATTTCAATAAAATCAAATAATTAATCTAAAATTTAGATTTTAGATTTTTATTGACATTTATTTTTCCAATGATTTTTTTACTAGTACAGTTATTGTGAGTCATCAAAATACCGTTGAAGTTGCCATTGAAAGTTTGGATTAATTAAAGAAATCTAGAAACTCAAGTTTGATTGTATTAAATCGTCTTACTAAATAAAGTCGGACTAAAAGAGGATAAATGACTACTAGACTAGGTCTAGTGCTCTCGAGTGATATCTTGTCTTCTTAAAGTGTTTATGAGTGAGAGTTTGTAGCCACAATTTTTCTCCACATAATTTGTAAAAACTTTAAATTTCATATATCAATTTAATATTTAACATTTCTCTACTAAAGCTTTAAATTTTATATATTAATTTAATATTTAACACACTTATAACCTAAAAATAAAATTTTGTTATTATTTATAATTTAAATTAATACACTCTTAAAAATAAATTCTTATCCATATAAAATATAAACAAAGAGATATAAAAAAAAACTCGTCCATATACATAGACACATAAAAAAAATAAACACACGAAAGACAAACATAAAAAACACATAAACACACTAGAGACAAAAGTGACTAAATTCACCATTAAAAAGTGTCTCCTAAATCCTCAAAAAAAAAACAGAATGTACAAATGATGGATAACATTAACACTACTAATTAACTCCTAATTAAAATACATATTAACTTCGTTATGCTAATAAAGCTACAGATTAATGTTGATGGACATCATCAACAGCCTTTGTACCTTCTGCTAAGCACCATTGATTTCGTTTTGATGAATGGTATTAACATCCTGCGTATCCCTTTGGCTAAGAGACATTTCTGTTTAGTTCTCTCTTTAATCCTTAAGGAAGAGGGATCAATGTTTATTTGATATCAGATTCTAATTGAATACAGTTAATCTTAATTTTATCAATCAAATCTTAATTCATCAGGGTTATTATGAATTTGATTTTCATAAAAAATACAGTTATGAATTTTACATTTCACCTTCGTTTATTTTTCTGAAAAAATAAAGGAATTATGTTCCAAATAAATCATATAAAAGAGGATTTGATCTCACTTTATTTTTACAACACTTGTAATTACAAATGGAATTATAATACTTGTAATTACAAATGGAAATCTATTCTGCCAGGAGTTTCCATTCCTCAAGATGTTAGGTTGTCTTTGTCAAAATAACAATACATCTTATTAACCCCTGTTGCCATAAGTTGTAACCCTAACCCTATTTATGAACTTTTTTTTTTTTTTATAATAAATTATTCGCTCACAAAAAATACAAGAAATCAATAATTTCTCCGAAAGTAATGGGAGGGAACCGAACAGCACACTATATATAAAAATAATATAACAATGTGTCCGGTGAACAAGTCTCAAAATCGCGAAGATCATTATAAGGTAAGATAACTATTAATAATTAGAACATAGTCAGCTTTCCACTCGTTAAATTATATTAGTGATTATTAGAATGAGCAAGAGAATAGATTTATCTCTTATAATGGATTGTCAATTTCATAACCCAGATACAATGTATACGTCAAGATGGTCGAAGCTCAAGCGTCATCCTGCCCATATCTCTTGTCCATTGATTCTTCCTTTTTACACGCACTCAGTAAATAGAGGATATCATTGTCTCAATATATCCCGAGCACGCCTGGGAAAGCACTCATATCATTTTCGACTTCCTAAAGTTATGTCTGAGAATTGTTTGATCATGTGTGAGAATTGATTAATCTTGTTTGAGAACTGATTGCTCATGTCTCCACTAAGAACATTTTTATATGGTTGTGATTCGATCACACAGAAAAGTTTTTATATGCTTGTGATTCGCTGACAGAGAGAACATTAGCACTAATATATGTATAATGTTATAATATGGTATGATCATTGATATTGGAGTAGCAACAACACTACGTATGGCAGCCACATAAATTTCGTAACCAAGATATAATGTTTACGTAAAGATGGTCGAAGCTCAAGCGTCACCTTGCCCATCCCATGAGGTCCATCTCTTCTACATTGATTCTTTCTCTTTACAGGCACGCTGTATGGAACACATATTTGTCTCAATATATCCTGAGAACATCTGGGCAATCACTCATATCATTTTGGGGTTCAAAAAGTTTTGTCTGAGAATTGATTGATCATATGTGGGAATTGATTAATAATTTTTTAGGATTGATTGCTCTCGTCTCCACTAGGAACGTTTTTTATATGGCTGTGATTCGATCACAAATAAAAAAAAGTGTTTAAATGGTTGTAGTTAGCTTACAGAGATAACATCAGAAGCACCATCACTAATATATGTATGATGCTATAAATAATAAATAATAGACATATTGTATGATCATTGTTATTGGAATATGTTGAAGCAAAAAGTAAAGCAACACTAGGTAATGTAGCGACATGAATTTATTTATTAAAGAATACAATGCAATCAGAGATTTCATTCTTTTATAAGAATACGCAGAAGCTACTCTATGAGACATTCAATTATTTTGCTGTTGTATTCTTAAAAGCTTCAGCATATAAAGAAGATGACAAGAAGCTTGCAAAATTCCAAAATATTTAAAATCATTTTAGCAAATGAATATTTATAAATATAATATAATACAATGTTTTAAAAATATAGAAACATATTATATATGTTTGATATAATATAATACAATGTTTTAAAAAATATAGAAACATATTATATATGTTTATATATTTTTATTAAAAAATAAAGTATAAACGAAACGACGTTATTAATTAAGCGTGCGTATACAATTTTAAAAAATAATATAAACCTAAAGATTTGAAACATTTGTATTATTATTATTTTATTTAAAGTAAATGTAAAAATAATTTAAATTTGTCTCTAACTCATCTCTATAATTATGTTGTTAATTTTATTATTTATTATTATCAATTTGAAATAGTTATTAAATAGTCATGAGGCTGCTCGGCGAGGACCTGCAGGTCGCACTTGCTCCCAGGTTCATCATGAACTGTGATTTCAGCTCTTTATTATATAGGCTTTTACTATGTTTCCTACTCTGGATTTAAGTTTTTAACTCAGCTACTTCATGACAAAGCCTGGTTCCTCTCGGGCAGGTATATGTTTTGGATTTTAACAGTTTTATGCTCAAAAGACTCACATGGTCTCTGTGGGACTGTAACAACAAGGTCTCATCTATAAATTTTGTCTTAGTTTATATTAAATATTTTTAAAAAATAGTTAAACACAAAAAATTATCTAAAAATATATTAAAATTAATACAAAATAAAATACAACTGTTTAATTTTAAAATATAAAATTATACTTGTAAACATCCAAATACTTCAGAAACATGTTAAGATATTGAAAGCAGATGCCAACCATGAAAATATAATAATAACTTTAAACAATTTTAAACAAATAATATATTAAACAAATTACATTAATCCAATCATGTTTATAATATAAAATCTTTATCAATTTGAATGAGCTTTTAAGCATACACACAAAAATATCACCCAACATATATTAAAAGTTAATGTAATATAAAAGTATCCAGTCATGTTTATAATATAAAATCTTTATCAATTTGAATGAGCTTTTAAGCATACACACAAAAATATCACCCAACATATATTAAAAGTTAATGTAATATAAAAGTACATGTTTTAGTTTGTAAACACTCTGTGATATACGAAGGCCATAAGAAAATGTTAAGAGTTAATGGAGACTTTTTACTATATTATAAATATGTTAAGAGTTAATAATAGCTTTTTAAGATTTTATAAGTTAAAAGTTAATTTGGAATTTTCAATCTATAATCTATGATGACAATATGTAATGTTATTATTTTTGGATTCCTTTTATTTAAAGTTTGATTCCTCTTATTTAATGTTGGACCTTCATTACAACAATTCCCATAAATTAAGGATATTATTGAGTATAAATTAATTTAACTCAATAAAGATGTTATTTGAGTCATATTGTTGGAGGGAACAATATGACTTACAAGCCAAAGTAGTCACTTTCATGTATTAAAAAGTGGTTATAAAGTGATTATTAATTTTTAAATGAAAATTAAAAGGGGATGTAAAGATCATGTGGATTTCGATAAAAGAGGAGAGATCTAGAAGCTCTTTAGAGAAGTATAAAGGAAGCGTATCACCTCACCTTAGTCATTATAATTTGACCTCTTCTCCGAGTCCTATTAGAGCCATGTTTTTGTTGGGGTTTGGAAAAAAACTTCCATTATTGATCTAGTTTCTGTGGTGCAATATCCACCCCAACTAAACAATTCAAGGATCCATCCAAATCATAATTGGGGCATCATTTTCAGTTTGTTTTCAGTTTGAAGGAAGAAATTTTTCTTAGATGAGTTTGTGAGCTTCCACATATGTCGATTTACCTATTGTGCAAGGCTTAAGTGAATTGAGGAGATCCTGGGATTGGTTGGAGGCTTGTGACATTGCGACGAGGCCCATGTGGTTCCTAGAGGGCTGAAAGTTTCCCTTGTTGCAGAGCTGATAGACAAATAGAGGCTGCAAGGGTCCTTTTTATGGTCAGTTCCCCTTGCTATAGGTTCGTGGAACAGTGGAATGACCGCGATATTATGTGGAGAGGCTACAAGGGTTTTAGGAGAAGCCACAAAGTTATAGCAGGAAATTCGTGTCTTGAGAAAAGTTGTGGGTTCTCTAGTGGAAAAACTATGAGTTTTTTGGTGGGCCAAGTGCCTTGATTTGTTGAGGTCACAGGAGTGGAGATGAAAGACATCATTTTGAAGAGCGCTTCAACAACAACAACATCTATAGAAGAGATATCAGTTCCATTTCCAGGTTTTTCATTGTTTGTACTATAGCTTCTACATCAACCATTAGTTGTTGGAAACATGCCAACGAATTTCCTTATGCGGTCAGATGCACAAGCATGCAACTATATTATTGCCCATGCATGCAATCTATTTATGAACTATTCATGTAAATATGTGATCTATTCATGATTAGTTTGTGTAATTGAATGATAGATGTTATATATGCGAGCATACCCATAGTGGCGTGAGTGCAATGTGTGAAGCGTGTGAGAGAAAGCTATGTAGAGAGCAGAGTGTGTACGAGGAGAGGATGATTGTATGCCTGAGATTTCATATTGTAATTCTCCCTTGAATGATAAGAATACCAACTATCATTTCTTGTGGTTTTTTCCCTCATTGGGTTTCCACATAAATCTCTATGTCAATTGTGGGATTGTTGTTCTTGGTTTAATGCATGTTTGATCTTGTTTGTTTATGCTCTATTTTATGCTATTTTTTTCTTTGTCTGTTGCCTAACAAGTGGTATTAGAACTTAGATTTGAAGGAGTAGAGAGCGAAGGAGAAGATAATTTGGTCGTTGGATTGAAGCGCAGGTTAACCGATCCAAGTCGAGCCGAATGAAGTGGATCAAACTAGGATAGGTTTTATTAAACCGTTGTAGATTGTCCCTATGGAAAAGTGCAACAGTCGTAGGAACACTTCAGAAATTAGAAAATTTTTGACAATGACACGGGCACATAGTAGTACACAGTCTGACATCGCCGCAAGATGTAGTTTGACAAGGTGCGACAATTTGCAAAGTGTTGTGAGCAAATCGTCATAGGCTATCCTTTAAAAGGGTGTGACAATTTCTGTAACGCCCCATATCTTGGCCTTTTAAGAGTTAGAACATTGATTGTTTACTCATCTTAGTAATTCAATTCTTAACGTTTCTTTGGGCTTAGTTAGATTAAGATAGATATTTGAGATATGTACATATTGACCTAATTATGTGTTGTATGATATTATTCTCATTGTTATATACTCATGATGATGATATCTCTTTGGTTTGTTTAAACATGCAAGTTAAATGTGGAATTTGGGTATGTGGATACTAGTTCAAGCTATCATGTGAATCCATAATAGATGCCAGGCATGATAAATATAATCATTCATTTCTTAAATTGAATGTCAATACAAATATGGATCCTTATATGAAATTATTATGTATATACATAGATATGAGTTATTGGTGAATTAACTTACAGGTTAATGAGTTATGTGATAGCCAAATGACTATAGTGTTGAGGTGACTTGGATGTCTTAGACATCAAGAAGATAGTATATTCTATATGTTGTACTTATTATTTAATTTATGATTCAAAATATTGCTATGATTTGTGGTGGGTGTGATTTTAATAGGACACACAACTTGCTGAGAGTGGTTGTTTGATGACATGACTCTAAGAACAATAGTTTCACAATAGGGCTTGATGTAGGGTGTTGACCATAGTTCTATAAGGAGGTTTGGAGGTATTGCACATTGTTTATCCTCCAAAACCTAGAGTCGTGGGAGGGTTGTGTGAAGTCACGCTCCCCTAGACATGTGATGGCGACTGTTAGTTTCCTGTTGGGGAAGCTTGGTTGAAATGTATGAAACTTCTGCTTACGGGTTCTATCTAGAGTTAGGTCAATATAGTTGACGCTCCATCTTAGTCCAAGAGAGGAAAGGATAAGATGGATGATGGAAGTAGGTTAGGAAGGAATGATGCTTCGATGTTAGTTGAGAATACTGATTGTGGATTAGAGATGCCACTATTGTTAACTCACTTGGTTCCTACCATATTTAAAACCCTCTTTTGAATTCCTATTGATATTTTAAGTGTAATAATGAGTTATTGATTAATTGGTGTAATTTTTTTCGTTAAGATTATTAAATTATGCATTACTTGATCTCTTGTCCTACATGTCGTGGTGTGATAATATATGAACTATGCACTAGAGGCAATGGTTGTTTATCGTTAGTACATGCATGAGATATGTACCCTAGACATGTACACTACTACAATTAATTAATGTATTAATTATTAATGTAGATTATTAAATATTTAATTGAATTTTTATTGATTATGTAAATTATATTGCATACAAAATATCTAGAAGCATTAAATACCTTCTATGACATTGATTCATGGTTGGTATGATAAATTAAATCAGCATGGTGGGTTGTCATGTACATTTTGGGGAAACTTATTAAATTGCATTTATTAGCTAGCATGAGAAGAAAGACTTTGCATTTTATTTATTGTTGTTTAATGCAAATCATTTATATTTTAGTTTTATTTTAATCTTCTCCCAAAAATCTAGATAAGGGAGGTTGATAGATAATAATGATGGTGGTTGAGGAGACTTGGGGAAGGGTATATGGAAACTTGATAAATAGGGAGAAGAAATGGTGAGGAAAGGAGGATGAGGGGAGGTTTAAGCATGATGAGAGGTTATGAAATTATTTTGATAGTCTTATTAGAGAATATGTGCTTTGTTGTTCTTGGAGTCATGGGCACGGAGGGCCAAGAAACTGAAACGTTTCTTATAGCTAGGAAACCGGCTAGGCTCATAGTTGGTTGGGAGGATTTTATTGTTTCACTTTGGGCAAGCGGGAAAATAATGGATGGAAGCATCTTCCAACTACTAGTAAAGATACATTGCAATTGTTGAGATTCAATAGACCATGGAGGAGGCAATTTCATTGGTATTTTGATGTACATATGTTTTAAGTTTTTAATCTTAGAGTTAACACAATACTTAATTCATCATGCTATTTACAGTTATCATTGAGCAAATGTAAGAGAGTTGTAGAAATGAAAATCAATGAAATTATGTTAAATCAAAGTTATTGATGCATATGTATTTAATGAGTGATTAATTGCCTAACATCATAGATGGGTGTTACATTTGGTATCAGAGCCTTGGTTCTAAAACTGGGCCAAGGGGACAATGATTATGTTGTGTTTTTATTTAAATAAAAAAAAACTATAAAATGTTAAATTTCATATTTATGAATAGAAACCATAGAAATGTGAAAGACAAATGAATCTATGTAAATAAATTTAGGTTCTATGAACAACAAATCCAAAAAAAAAAAAATTGCTAAATTTTAGAGTTATATTGTAGCTATAGGAATAAATGAAGTGTTCCTAAACAAACAAAGAGATAGTATGATCTGTTATCTTGGAGAAAAATGTGTTTCTCTGAAAGTGAGAGAATGCATTGTAACCCTCTTTTAGATCTTTTCGTCATCATAAAATAGAGCATGAGCGTAAACGAAGATTGCCCGAAGAGTGTTGGGGAGGGATGATTTTAAGGATGGAAATTTATTTTAAAATGTAGAAAACTTGGTGAATGTTATTGATCCTTCATATTCCAACTATAAAATGTTTGGCGATATTTTTTGTAAAAATATTCAAATTTCTAAGGATTTTGTATACTTTATATAATGTTTTGGCGAATTTTAAGGTTAAATAATTGTATCCTATAGAATTTGGGCGAAATATTTCTAGAATAGCAAATATTGTTTTGGGAAAAACCATGGAAAATTAGCCCATGAGCGAAATTTAGCTCCTAAAATCATCTCCGGTGTTGGGAAATATCAAGTGTACTTGC
>JZKD02S0202409.1:23815-41857 GCA_000966675.3 Picea glauca | reverse complement strand
GTAATTAGTAAGAAAAAAATAAAGAGTTACCATATGTTTATATATCTATTAATGACTGCAACTACTTACGGGTAAATTTTGTTCTGAATTTAAAGTCCCAGATTCACACATATCATTGCGAATTGAAACCTGGTAGCTTCTTTGAAAAGTGACCATTTTTATTATTACATCATCTATGGTCGATTTTAGAAAACACAAGAGATATACCTGAATCCCTAAGTTTTTTATTTTTTAAATTGTTAAGTCTGATTTTTCTTCATTTCTAATCGCATCTTTCAAAGAGGAGAGTAGTGAGCCACTGAAAAATGTATAGCCGTTATAGTGATTCAATCGATGCCAAGATAGATATAAAAATGTTGCAGAGATGCGTGTCTTTAGTATGAATCAGAACAAATATTCTCTTATTGACAATATCCCGAGTATAATACGTCAGTCTCTCTTAGCTAACCCAAGTCTTGAAAAAAAAAATAAAAAAAAATACCTAGGATAATAGGATTGAAGAAATTGGGAAACCATAATTAGTTGCCTTCCTGGTAAACATGAATAACATGCAATTGATGGAATTAACAAAATGTGATGATTTACTTCTGACTGAGCAATTAGAATAAAACCATGCCTATATTCGTAGACCTGAATGAAGAGGACATTCAAGGGTAGGCATATTCCGATCCATTATTGTTGTTCATGGGCATTACGATTCGAGGGCCCGCCTACAAATGAATAAATTCCTTTGATTGAATTTAAGACGGTAAAAGTAACCAGTTAAGATCTCAAAGATGTGTTTCTTTCTTAAATGCTTGCTTTGTTGCCACACATAGCCGCGTAGCCGGGATAGTTGGCCATAACTCAATTGCAACATGTTCTACTTAAACAAAATAGTTTATAAACTGTTTTGAATTCCCAGAAAACAGTAGACCACAAAAAAAAAATCATTGTTAATATTTTCGCCAATCCCATCTCAATAACTTTATTACCCACTTCAAGTAAAATGAATTTCATTCGTACCATCAAATAAAACCCATTCCATCATATATATATAGATTCATGTCATTTCCTAACTATGAATGATTTAGGGATTCTCTGGTCTCCGTATTGATTGTTGTCTTCGACATATATATATATATGGAGATATTACAATTAAGCTCACTTCAATGGTTCAAATAGAAGTGATTCCCTGTCTTATATGGGACGAAAGATTAAAACCAATTTGAAACCTAATAATATATTTAATGGAAAACAAAATTTTATCAACTAATGAGAAAGAAACGCCATTTATGCAGATTTCAATCTTAAATCTGTCTTCCATAAGCCTCGCTGATATTTTGTTAACTGCAAGTGACACAACATTACAGTGTGAGCCAAATTGTTATTTAATGGGAATTGATAAGCATGTAAATTTTGGTAAAGGCAAAAGCCCCCACAATCCACCATGACCTATGACTAGTAATGTAACATATGTAATAAAGGCGTGTAGAGTTAGAACTCAGCGGCATCACACTTGTCCTCGTCCATTGAGACAATTCACAAATTTTTTTTCAATGGAAAAGTATGAAGAAGGAATGGATAGTTATCAAATATTAATTGATAAACTTTAGTCAAAGCTAGGTTACAAAACTCTAATTTTATATTCAAATAAATACATATACAATGAATAAATAATAAAAAAAAATTAAGGTTGAGTTTGATATTATACCATGTAATCTCTTACTTATTATCTTGTTACTATCCATTGAATATTTTAAAATCGTGGCAATGAATCTATCCAAAGGCATGACGTATTTGATATAATAAATTTAATAAAATTATAAACTTTAAGTCTATTTATAATTTTCTTTTAAATTTGAATTTAATAAAATTATAAACTTTAAGTTTATTTATAATTTTTTTTTAAATTTGAATTTAATAAAATTATAAAGTGAGTTTATTTATTTTATTTATAATTTTTTTTTTTTTAAATATATAAATGAATAATTTTAAATTTGTTATTATTATTATAATATTTATAAAACGATTTATAATAATGGTTTATTTTCTTATTACATAGGTATTTAGTCCTAAAAAAAGTTACATTATATGTTTAAAATATAAAGGTGAATGTTAGTAAAATTTGGGTGTTAGATGGTGTTTGGGTGGATGGTAAAGTGGGAGGTCATATTCAATTCTAAATTTTAGTGAATCATAGCCATAAGTATGACTATTAGTGCAATTGAGGGACATGGCCTAAGTGAGCCTAGTTCATATCACCTATATTACCCCATCTTAACATTGCTAAGAGAGAAATGTGTATGGATATTGCAAAATGGACATCGATTACTTGTAAGTTACAAGAGAATCGACTTCATAAGCAGGTCAACAAGTGCTAGGATATCTTGGTGTTCTTATAATATGAGTGAAGAACTGTGATGGTTCCCACACATAATACTTATGTGTTGTGGATGAAAAGATATGTGGCTTTATATAGCACCACTTGTTCTCCCAAGAACGTAGGCCAAATGACTATTGTCGAGTTAAAGGAAACAATACCAAAATTCTGAAGAGAAACAAAAACTGACATGGGGTGCAATATATGGAAGTTTAGCTAGCTTAGGAGTGTAGCTTATGCACATGAGCTTCCTTTGCACTTAAGTGTGGGTGGGAAAGAGCCTTGACCCTAGAAAGGGTGTAGTGTCGAGTTTTCCATATCAAGCATTGTGGATTATATTCAATCATTATTCAAGTTAGTATGGTGAGATTGACAAAATAGCGTTCTATCTAGTGCTTATGTTTAGTTCTACGTTCTTACAAACATTCAAAGGGATTCTATAAGTGGGCCTATGTTGTGAACCTAGAACTTGAGTTTAGAATAATAAGTGAAACATCGTTACACTATGATTATTTATATCTTAATGTGTGATGGGGTATATCAACCAGTTTCTATCAGCCAATGATGTTAAGTAAACTCATGTATACTTATTGATTTTGACTTAGTTGTACCAAGGTAGTGGAGTTTATATATATATATATATATATATATATATATATATATATATATAGGAATGGTAACTTTAGTACAATGAGTGATAAATACCTTAACTAATTCTAGTTGAATAAGATTAAGGAATGAAGAAAGATCCCATATAAGTTCTTTGGAGAGAGCACTTTGTGAAGAGGAGGTGTCCCTTGATTTGGGAATGGAACCCTCATAGTAAACGTATTCTTGAATTGGATATGTTCATTAACCTATATGATGGCATGCTGCCCTTTTAGAATAAGTATGTTTTGTAATAGTTTTATTCATAGGAAGCATGTCATGCCTTAACCACAATGGGGAGGGTCCTAGACAAGAAATTTCCTTGGTCGATATCCAATTATATGACTTCATACGAGAGTGACATTGAGTACAATGACCAAACAAACCTTGAAGTGATGACATCACATGACAATTAAAGTCAATAATAAGTGTTTATAATTACCAAGATATCCTAAGTGGGATTGTATGTATGGCCTAATGAAAATTATATCAAACCCAATATAATATTCACTTAACTAGAGAAACGATGATAAGATAATATTCTAAGATTCCTATTGAATAAGGGTATTCTCAGTCCATATCCAAAAGAATCAAAATGTTTATAATCAAGTGAAGGTCTAGCGGGACTAGTATAGCACAATATTTTCTATCACGAAAGATAATTAATAGTTGTGCCATAATTTTTCCTCATATTGAGAATGACCATAACTTCGGGACAAAGTTTCTTGAAGGGTGGGTGTATGCAATGCCGCATATCTTATCCTTTAGGGAGTCAACACATTGATTGTTTACTCATCTTAGTAATTCAATTCTTAATGTTTGTTTGGGCTTAGTTAGATTGAGATAGATATTTGAGATATGCACATCATGACCTAGTTATGTGTTGTATGATATTATTTTCACTTTTATATACTCGTGATGATGATATCTCTTTGGTTTGTTTAAACATGAAAGTTAAATGTGGAATTTAGGTATGTGGATACTAGCTCAAGTTATGATGTGAATGCATAATAGATGCCAGGCATGATAAAAGTAATCATTCATTTCTTAAATTGAATGTCAATACAAATATGGATCCTTATATGAAATTGTTATGTATATGCCTAGATATGAGTTATTGGCGAATTAACATACAGGTTAATGAGTTATGTGATAGCCAAATAACTGTAGTGTTGAGGTGACTTGGATGTCGTAGACATCAAGAAGATAATATATGCTATATGTTGTACTTACTATTTAATTTATGATTCAAAATATTGCTATGATTTGTGGTGGGTGTGGTTTTAATAGGTCACACAACTTGCCCAGAGTGGTTGTTTGATGACGTGACTCTAAGAACAATAGTTGCACAATAGGGCTTGATGTAAGGTGTTGACCCCCGTTCTATAAGGAGGGGTGGACGTATTTCCCACTGTTTATCCTCTGAAACCTAGAGTCGTGGGAGGGTTGTGTGAATTCACACTCCCCTAGACGTGTAATGGCGACTGCTAGTTGCATGTTGGGGAAGCTTGGTCGAAATGTATGACACTTCCGCTTATGGTTTCTATCTGGAGTTAGGTCAATCTAGTTGATGCTCCATCTTAGTCCAATAGAGGAAAGGATAGGATGAAAGATGTAAGTAGGTTAGGAATGAAGGATGCTTCGATGTTAGTTGAGAATACAGATTGGGGATTAGAGATGCCAATATTGTTTACTCACTTGGTTCCTACCATATTTAAAACCCTCTTTTGAATTCCTATTGATATTGTATGTGTAATAATGATTTATTGATTAATTGGTGTAATTTTGTTCGTTAGGATTATTAAATGATGCATTACTTGATCTGTTGTCCTACATCTCTTGGTGTGATCATATATGAAATATGCACTAGAGGAAATGGTTATTTATCATTAGTACATGCATGAGATATGTGTCCGCTATCTACGCACACATACCCTACACATGTACACTACTACATTTAATTAATGTATTAATTATTAAAGTAGATTATTAACTATTTAATTGAATGTTTATTGATTATGTAAATTATATTGCATACAAAATATCTAGAAGCATTAAATACCTTCTTTGATTTTGTTTCATGGTTGGTATGATAAATTAAATGAACATGGTGGGTTTTCATGTACATTTTGGGGGAAATTGTCAGATTTCATTTATTAGCTAGCATGAGAAGAAAGATTTTGCATTTTATTTATTGTTCTGTAATGCAAATCATTTATATTTTAGTTTTATTTTAATCTTTTCCCAAAAATCTAGATAAGGGAGGTTGATGGATAATAATGATGGTGGTTGAGGAGACTTCGGGAAGGGTGTATGGAAACTTCATAAAAAGGGAAAAGAAATGGTGAGGAAAGGAGGATGGGGGGAGGTTTGAGCATGATGAGAGTTTGTGAAATTCTTAGAAGATATAATTCTTGTGACAGTTTTCTTAGAGAATATGTGCTTTGTTGTTCTTGGAGTCACGGGCATGGAGGGCCAAGAAACCGAAAGGTTTCTTGGAGATAGGAAGCCGGCTAGGCTCCTAGTTGGCTAGGAGGATTATGTTTTTTCACTTTGTCAAGTGGAAAAAGAATGTTGGAGGCATCTTCCTACTACTAGTAAAGATACATTGCAATTGTTGAGATTCAACAAACCATGGAGGAGGTATTTTCATTGGTATTTTGTTGTACTTATGTTTTAAGTTTTAAATATTATAGTTAACATATTACCTAATTCATCATATTATTTATAGTTATCATTCAACAAATGCAAGAGAGTTGTGGAAATGAAAATCAATGAAATTATGTTAAATCAAAGTTATTAATGCATATGTATTTAATGAGTGATTAATTCCCTAACATCCTATATGGGTGTTACAATTTCTAATATTCACAGGTGATCCTCATTGAAAGGTGCGACGATCCAAAAAAATTAAAGGAAAAATTCGATGGTATGAAGGTTTTTTTGTCTTATTCAGAAAAATACATGGTCACCAGTGGATGTTTAGAAGGTGGAGGTGAGTTTTAATAAAGGTGGGATATAAAATAATATGTGAAGTGGATCTTTTTTTTACAATATAAAAAGACGAGGTGGATCCTTTGGTAAAAGGTAAAAGGTGGACCTTTTATGTTTTAGAAAAAAAGGTTTTTCAATATATATTTTTTGAAACCTTTTTTTTTATAAGAGCCTAGTTTATTAGAAGCTGTGATTTTATTTTGGGCGGCGTGTGCTAATGGAGAAAGTGCAGAGTTCTAAGTTTGAGGTGGAGAAATTAAGTGGAAAGAATAGATTTGCATTATGGAAGCTCAACATGTGAGATATGCTTGTGAAACAAGGATTGCAAAAGGCCTTGGCTAGAAAATCAAAGAAACTAGAAAGAATGACAGACGAGGACTGGGAGGATATGGATGCAAGAGCGCTAAGTACTATTTGTTTGTATCTAGAAGATTAAGTGTTGTTTAACATCAATGAAGAGGTGAAAACACCAGGTGTGTGGAACAAACTGGGTATATGACAATGAACATGTCAAACAAAATCTTCTTGAAGAGGTAGTTATACATCTTGTGGATGAAATAAGGTACGAAAATTGTTGATCACTTGAATTTTTCCAACACTCTGTTTCTTGAGTTATCTAGCATGGACATAACATATGAAGATGAGGACAAGGAAGTTACGCTACTATGTTTGTTTCCTCGGTCTTGGGATCATCTTGTCACAAATGTGTGGTTTAACTGAACACATGTCATTGATTATGACATTGTTGTGGGAGGAAATGAGGAGAAGATATAGTAAGGAAACATCAATAGTAGAACCAATGGTGGTCAAAGGTCGATCTATAGAAGGAGGGTAAGATCAGAAAGGTGCAACCATGTCTAAGTCAAACAATAGTAAGGGTGCTTGGAAAAATGTTGTTTTTGTGGAAAATCTAGGCATCTCAAGAAGGATTGTTGGAAAAGACAACAAGCATCCAAAGAGGACCCCACAAAAGAAGAAAAATTGGCTATAGGTACATTTTATGAAGTTTTTTTTTTTTATTTTCTGTCTCTCCACCTATTTTCACATAGAAGGTGTAGGGTGGTGACAGTTGAGCCACCATGAAATTAAAAAAAAAAAAAAAAATTGTATTTACTTTTGAGTTGTAAAATTTCTTGATTGCATGTAAATGGGAATATGTCTCTAAGACCTGGATAGGCATGCGTACCCCAGGTTTATCAAGTCACCTATGAAAATTCTAGAGGTATACTTAGGTAGATTTAATGTTTGGTGGGGGTGGGGGGCATGTATGTTGAGTTATCCTTAACTTGGTGAAAGAGTTAATGGGTTAAATCTGTTTTTAGGTGAAAGCAGGAGGTTTTTCAGGTCCATGTGTTTTGGGTATCACGTGGTATTATGTCCATGGATTTACATGTAATGAATCCTATAAAAGGCTTGGTGAACTCCATTGTAAATGGTCCTGGAGGTAAGCAGTGAAGGATTTCTTCGTCGGTTTGGCCGGATTTGGTCAGAGTTGTTCGAATGAAAAGTTTGAGGTGGAGCAATGTGTCTAGTTTAGAAAGGTGGGTCTGTACAAAGGTTTATGTGTTGGAAGGTCAACGAAGTGTTTGAGAATACATGATGAAGGTAAGTTCATATCCATGGAACTTAGAAAGTATTGCAAGGAAGTTGGGATCGAATAGGCATGTTCAGTAATGCCAAGCTGCAACCATAGTTGTGGACAGAAGAGGTTGTTCTATCTGGTAACTCGGTCACCTTAGGTTGGAAAAGATAGGAAGATTTTGGAAGAGGTATGAACATTTCATTTGGTAATTACTCAAATGTGAAATTATTCGGTTGTGATGCCTATCTTTTTTATCAGTAGTCTAAGAAGGAATCATATCAAACATGTATATCTTTGATATGGCGATGATGTTAAGGGGTGCAGGTTATGGGATCCTACTACCGACATAATAATCATGGACAGAGATGCAACTTTTAATGAATTTCCTTTTATAAAATCAAACATAGTAAAATATGAAAGGTTCAAAGCATGGTTTGTAGAAAAAAGGTATTGATTTCCATGAAATTTTCTCACTAGTTGTTAAAAGCTTGTTTCTATTCATGTTGTGTTAGCACTAGTTGTGATAGTATAGCTAGATGTTAAAATTGCTTTATAGGGATTTTTTCGGATAAGGGGATGTATATGGAACAACGAGAACGATTAGTTCAGAATTGTAATAGAATATTTGTTTTCAAACTGAAAAATCATTGTATGGCTTGAAACATGCTAGGAAAATGGTACAAGATGTTTGATTCCTTCATAATGAGCCAAATTTTACAAGAAGTTACTATAACCATTGTGTTTATGGTACATTAATTATATTGGTGTTATATATTATGCTTGTTTTCAATGTTCCCAAGCCAAGATGCCACCAACATTACGTTTTTCATTGATTTTTATTTGTTTTCTAGTTGTGTCATTTTGTCAAACACTTTGCAAACTTCATTGTCATGAGTTTCTCTAGGGTTTAATATGACGGTTTAATGTGTTTTTACAGCCAATAATCAAATATGATGCAACAATGGAATGTACTCAATGAAATGCAAAATAAACAACACAAGAAATAACCATAAGTACCTCGGATTTGATTTATTAATAATAGATCTCTAACCTCATGAAAACGGTGCATATCTGGAATAAATATAACTGAATAGAGTGTTGGGTTGATCAATATTCCAAGCTACAAGATAGAACAATATCCACGCTTCCAAAATCCTCTCCAAGCTAAAGACAATGTAACACTGCAATCCAATGGATACCCTCTCCTATATGTGATGCCCAGTCTCTCATAATGTGCAAGTTGTGGCTAGAATATATCAAGGGAAGTATGACCTCCTCTATGATGGAATCAAAGCACTGAAAAATCCATGATAAGGTAGATTTGATGATTTCAAGAAGGTATGAGGAGTGTTAGAGTAATACATCAAATGGAAGACCCCCAAACTATACTGTCTCTAATGACAGATGTGCCCTCCCAGCTAAAATAAGCCAATAATTAAACCTCCAAGAATATAGGTCCCAAACTATTGAAACCCACTACCCAATTGTATATCGAGTGATAGGAAGGCACCATGCCAAATCTCTAAGTTTTTGGGAATGTTATTCCCCTCCAAAACACAATATCTCAAATGAACATTGTGCCCTCTACTAGGTCAATCTCACCTTCCTGAATGAAAGACCGAGTGGGATGAAGTATACCTACTAATATTGATTCATGTAGGTTTTATTGTGATGAAATTAAATCCAGGAGTGAGATCTGCTATGATCTAGTTTTCCCAAATCAAATCAAATCTTCCTCCCACAAGTGATGTGCCCCTCCTGTTGGAAGCCCCCAATGTTGCGCAACTCCTCTCTCTGAACCTATAGAATCCACCTGTAACTTTGATAGAAATTATGTAGAATGTTTAGGGAGGAATATTTCACCTCCGTGACCAAGCTTGGACTAGGTTGGGTGGAATCTTTCACCACCAAGATTATCTCTAGGGTTTGTTGAGTCAAAACCTTCAAAATCCCCAAGTGCATGGGCTCAATAGCAAGAAGCCAAATATCAACTAATAAACAACATCAACAAGAAATAGAGTCCCCTATCTCTCTTTTATCCTTCATTCTAATCTTGTCTCTCCAATTGAATTTTACTTTATTTAATTATTAATTAATTAATTAAATCACTTTAATTAATCAATTAATCATTTTACCTCTAAAAGGTGGTTTATCCCTCCTCGTGCCTTCTTTGGCCACTGAAATTCACTTATCATCATCCTGTCCTATAGTGTTATTCCTCCCGATTCTGATGAGCTATTACACTAAGAAGTTCCTCCAAGTATTATTCCCAATATGACCGCCCTAGTGAATTTAATTAACATATAGCCCAAAATAACTTAAAATTACAGAAATCGTCAGAATGCAACGAAACCAAAGCCAAGTTGTGTGGAATGGATCATGATCATGAAATAAGATGAGCGATGAAACTAAAGCCCAATAAAACCCCTCAATAGATGATGTACTCGCTATCACCCCCGTCTAGCTATTCTACTCAGCATAATACTCTGTAATATAATGGTGTCCAAAAGTGGGGATATTATAGTACTCCCTGCTAGAAAATTTCTTGTCCTCAAGCAATAACCGAGTCAATCCACATATAATACTTGGGTCCCATGTCCACCTGTGGGACACAAAGTAAGCTCCATCCAAATATGAACTATCACACACTATACCCCTTGGATCCCATATCAATATGTGAACTGCAATACCCTGTGAGGCATAATCCTATAACATGTCAACACCATGAGTTTCCTGTAAATGACACTTGGCCTCAACTCAGAATGAGTCTATCCTCCAAGTCCATACCAATACTAACATGGTCTACACCAACTGAACATGTTGTTTCCATACTGAGGTACTACAAGACCTCAACGAATCACCCTCAAATGACATTCTCCCCTCAATATTAAAACACAATGGAAATTCAATGTGAAATTTCCCTACAAATATCCACTCACCTCTTTTAGTTGATTAAATGCTCAGCCCTGCAATCTACGTGTCGCATGATATTATCTACCCAATATCACCATGCTGACGGTGCACTAATATGATCATGATTGTCTGCTCACATCATACATACTAGATCACCCACTCCTGGATCCTCATGCTGAAATATCTTTGAAAACTATACCTGTTGTGAAGAAACTAAACCTGTAAAGGTATCTCTATGGGAAAAACATCTTCCCAACCATATCCATACTTGATCATGAGTATCAATATCATCCAAGAGTGAAGTATGTTTCTCTCTGGTATGATCTGGGCCATCATAAGGTGAAAAAACCTACTAACCAAATGGACTCCCAGATCCCATGGAAAAATTGGAATTTCATCACTTCCAATCCCCACTAACTTCACATGTGTCATACTAATAACTGTCAGAATCCCTCCATGCTCATCCCTATGAGAATATGGATATGTGTCGCCCTATGAGATGTCTTCTATCCTATGCCCTAATATGCTCACCATCACGCCCAAGGTCTCAACTATCTATCTCTGATGGTCCACCCATATTGTATTGTTTTCCATAAAGAATCTCTTATTAGGTGGTCTTGGCCTCCCAAATATCCATGTCCCTTGCCACTGTCTATCTCCCCTATGTTGTTGTCCATGTTGAAAGTATCGAAAAAAGATAACACAAAAATATGTAACCAACTGTAGGACTCAAAAGTATCGTATACTTTGGTCAATCCCCAGGACTGGACCAAAATCTCATCCACTGGAACCCATGGTGAATCAGCATCTAAAATACAACTATTAGGTACAATACTAGATAACTCCACAGACGGTTGATCAATCACTCTCCCTCCATCATCACTCAGATAGTTTTTGCTATTGGGAAGGTGATCTCCCATAACTATGTGTTGTTGCAAGGCAGAAGAATCTCCATGTTCCACTCAGTGTGTCTCCTCCCTACAATCCAATTCGTCCCTTTACATCCCACGATACATCTCTCTCATCATCATATGTTCAAGGTGTACTGTTAGATCATTCTCTGTGTGGATATCAACCAATATTGGAGCACAAACGAAAGTTTCCTTGTAGCTTCCCCTCTCTCTTGAATCCTCATGTGTATGTGTATGACTGTTTGTCTCAAAAATACCCATGAATGGTGGCCCCTATGACACCCAGACATACTCCAACAATGTAACTAAGGAATATATCTCACTCTCTACCAAGATAGATATGGTGTATCTCTGACCTGTCTTCTCAAGGAGCTCCTTCAATCTAGACTCTCATTCTTGAAGAGTTATCTATGTTCCTTTCAATAATACTCATGTGCTCACCAACTCATGAGTGAGTCATTCCACCTCCATCTCCTACTCTCTCAAGGCCCTATGACACATCTCGCCAACCTCCAATAGGTACTCTTTTTCCATCAAAAACTACTGGTAGTCGGCCCTCATCATAGTCACCCTCTCCCCAAGAGTATGACAATAATCCATGGAAAATTCTCCATATGAACTATCATGTCCCATAAATTCCCTCCAACAATAATTTTCCACCATTGCATGCATGTCATTAATGTTCATAGTGGTTTCCATGATGATGTCCTCACTGACTCTCAATTGTCTTGCCAAGTATCGTAACTCATGATCACGGTCCTATTGAGGTGCTACCTCATGCCCCTCACTTCCGCTGTCAACCATGGAATCCCCAACAATACTCTCTAAAAAAGGTAAGGTACTGGAATGATCAATGTCCTATGTGCTATTGGGTCCTCCTTTATGCCAATGAACACCATCACCAACTACTACCCCCATATGAATCACCCTGTATCATGTATGGGCAGTCATATCCTCATGTGCACTCACCCTACTACTATCATATATGCTTGGATCCCATACATGTGTGTCTAGACATGTGCTATGATCATCCCGACCAATAAAGAGTGCATCCTCATCACTGTGGAATAGTCCTGGAAGTAAGTGTCTCATCAAACTGTCAGTCTCCATAGCCTGATAAAATAATGGAGTCTCCAAAATAGGTGACTCAATCTCCTCCTGATGATAGGTATGTGTAATCTCTATTGTCTCCAAGTCACGTCTCTTCTCCTTGGTCTGCAGATCCATATGCCCCTCATGTACAATCCTCACGCAAGGCTCCTCCACCATATCATAGATGCCACTAATCTCCTCATGTGTCATGGCTATCATAAGAGTATGGAAATATGACAAATATGTCACGGTCATAATAGGAAGCTCATCATCCCATACACATGACTCCTTGAAATCCATGTCTACACCCAAGGGTAGGTCATTTGACCTCCTAGTCTCATCATGTCTTAGTTTTAACATATTTAAATCCTCACAGGTTTCACCACTGTTCTGTAGTGATGAATCCTCAACACTTCCTGATGTGGAAGATAAAGAACATATGCTAGCATCATGTCCAAACAATTGTCCCTCAAATGCGCAGGAGTCACTATCATCATCAGACTGCTCTAAATAGGCATCTACCACTGCATCCTCATATACATCCTCATCCTCACTATCATAGTGCACCTCAACAATGTGCACCTTCCCTTTACCCCTGCATATGTGGTCTGGCTCCTAAGTCTCTTTGCAACTGTAGCAAAGTTCTCTTCTCCTAATGGGTGTAGGGTTAATTTGTGCTTCTTTCCAACTAGCTGCTCTGGCTCTGTTTTCCTCTTCTACGATGACCCAATGTGTAACCTCATATTTTATCCAAATAGTATTTTTAAACGATACAGACTGATGGAATGTTATTATATCCCTGAGAATCTCATTCAGGGTTTGATATTCCCTCTCTCAATCAACAATCTCTCTAGCAAAATCCCACATATCCATCTCTTCTTATGGAATACCTCTCAGGATGGAACGAGTTATGGCTCTGATGCATGCACTAATCTCCACTAGCTGGGAGGATCAATGCTCTGATATGACTGTAATGTTCCCAAGCCAAGATGCCAGGAACATTGTGTTTTTCATTGATTTTTATGTGTTTTCGTGCTATGGCATTTCATCAAACAGTTTGCAAACTTAATTATCATGAGTTGAGATAGTGTTAAATATGATGGTTTAATGTGTTTTTTCATCCAATAATCAGATATGATACAACAATGGAATTTACATAATGAGATGAAACATCAACAACACAAGAAATAACCATAAATACCTAAGATCAGATAAATATTAATAATAAATCTCTAACCTCATAAAAAATGGTGCAGATATGGAATACATATACATGAATAGAGTGTTGGTTTGATGAAGCTTCCAATATACAAGATATAATAAGATCAAGGCTTCCAAAATCCTCTCCAAGATGAAGACCAAGTAACACTGCAAACCAATGGATACCCTCTGCTATATGTGATGCCCTCTCTCACACAATGCACAAGTCTTGGATGGAATAGATCAAGGGAAGTATTGAAAAAATCCATGAGAAGGTATATTTGATGATGGAAAGAAGGTATGATGAGTCTCAAAGTAATATATCATCTAGAAGACCCCAAACCATAGTGTCTCCAATGATAGATGCGCCCTCCTAGCTGAAACAAGCTAATAATTCGGCTCCAAGAATATAGCTACCAAAGTATTGAAACCCATTGTCAAACTATAGATCGGGTGATAGGAAACTACCATCAAAATCTCCAAGATGTTGGGAATGTTATTCCCCTACAAAACATAGTATCTCAAATGATTAGTGTGCCCTCCTCTATGGAAAACTCACCTTCTTGAATGAAGGAGTGAGTGGGCTGAAGTATACCTACTAATACTCATGCAGATAGGTGCTATGGTGATGAAAATCAATCCAGAAGTGAGATCTACTATTGTGTAGTTTTCCCAAGAGAGATTGAGTCTTCCTCCCACAAGTGATGGCACCCCTCCTGCTAGAAACCCCCAATGTTGCACACCTCCTCTCTCTGAACCTATAGAATCCACATGTAACTGGGATAGACCTGATGTAGAATGGTGAGGGAGGAATATTTCACCTACATGACCAATCCTGGAATAGGTTGGGTGGAATCTTTCACCATCGAGCTAATATCTAGGGTTTGTTCAGTTAAAACCCTAAAAATCCCCAAGTGTATGGGATCACTAGAAAGAAGCTAGATATCAACTAATAAACAACATAATGAGAGAATAGATGCCCCTATCTCTCTTTTATCCTTCTTTCTCACCTTGTCTCTCCAAGTGACTTTTACTTTATTTAATTATTAATTAATTTATTAATTAAATCATTTTTATTACTTAATTCATCATTTTAATTAATTAATTAATCATTTTACCTCTAAAAAGTGGTTTATCCCTCATTGTGGCTTCTCTGGCCACTGAAATTCACTTCTCATCATCATATCCTATAGTGCTATTCCTCCTGATTCTGATGAGCTATTAAACGAAGAGGTTCCTCCAAGTATTATTCCCAATATGACCTCCCTAGTGAATTTAATTAACATATAGCCCAAAATGACTCAAAATTACAGAAATTGTTGGAATGCAACAGAACCAAAGCCAATCTTTGTTGAATGGATCATGATGATGAGATAAGATGAGAGATGCAAGTTGGGCCCAATAAAATCCCTCAATATCTCTCGCACTCGGTATCACCCCCGTTTGGGTACTCTGGTCAGCATAACACTATGTAATATAATGATGTCCAAAAGTGGGGACATTACATTATTGCAAGAACAAGCATGGTTGAGGTCAATAGGTTGGATCAGTTAGTTGGAAAATTTGTTATGAAGGATCTGGGAGCAAAAAAATGAATCTTGGGCATGGAAATACACAGAGATAGGAAATATGGTAATCTTAGTTATAAGAACAAAAGTATGTGGTGAAGATACTCAAGAAATTCAGTATGAAAACTATGAAACTGGTAAAATACCTATGACTTTCCATTGTAAGTTCTCTTCAAGTTTATGTCCTAATTGATGAAGAAGAAAAGGGTTATATGTCTCGAGTATTATATGTTATTTGGAATTTTGATGATTGTGATCGAGAAATGGTAAGAATTTCACATGTAGTTGGTGTTGTCAGTAGACACATGTAAAAAATAGGTTAAGAGCATGGAAGTGGGTGTTTCAAACACAGAGGCACAAGTATCACCACCAGTGGTTGCAGTGATTTGGTATGTGGTTATGATTCATGAGATTTGGACAAGTGCATTGATTTAGTAGACAAGTTACTAATGGAGACAGAATGGTCCATGCTAGAGTGAATCGTGGAGGCATGTTCACGTAATAGTATTGTCAGAGAAGTTGCAGAGCTGTCATGATGTTTGGCTTCCCTTGGCTTATAGAAAAGGTGATGAATTAATTAAGGTTATGATATATCAGGAAAATTGTTGTCAAGGTGGAAATTGTTGGAAACATGCCAACGAATTTCCTCATGCGGTCACATGCACATGCATGCAACTATGTTAATGCGCATGCATGCAATCTATTTATGAATTGTTCATATAACTATGTGATCTATTCATGATCAGTTTGCGTAACTGAGTGATAGATGTTATATATGCAAGCATACCCATAGAAGTGTGAGTGAAATGTGTGAAGAGTGTGAGATAAAGTTGTGTAGAGAGTAGAGGATTATTTTATTCTTGATATTGGCTATTATAATTCTCCCTTGAATAATAAGAATACCGACTATTATTGCATGTGGTCTTTTTCCCTCATTAGGTTTCCACATAAATCACTATGTCAAGTGTGGAGTTGTTGTGCTTGGTTTAATGTGTGTTTGATCTTTCTTGTTTATGCTCTGTTTTATGCTATGTTCTTTTTTCTTCTGTTGCCTAACATTGATGACCTATCATTGTATTCTAACTTCTATCCATTATAAAAATGCATATGTTATCTCTCTATTTCTGGTGTATTTTGAATACATGCAATAACTTACATCCATTATAGAAACGCCTATTTTATCTCTTTATTTCTAGTTTGTTTTGAGTACATGCAATATGTTTGATGTGATTGTTCATTCTAACTTCCATCTGTTATAAAAACGCCTATGTTATCTCTTTATTTCTATGTTATCTCTTTATTTTGGTGTGTTTTGAATACATGCAATATGTTTGATGTGATTGTTCATGGTTAAAATGAGTGCAAAACTAGTTGTTAAAAATCACCAATCATTGTATGCCAAGTATTTGACAAAAACATACAACTAGAACACAACCTAAAATACAATATCCTAACCTAAATGTTTTAGAGAATATAATATTTAATAACCCAAAAAATATAATTGGTAATTTGAACTTTAAAAATAAAAATTTCATTCAATTAAAAACTTACTTTTATTATAAGTTAAAAGTTTATGTGATTTTTTAAAATGTAAATGTTCAATAACCCAATAGATACAAAATATATGATTGATATTGAACTTATGAACTTTAAATGTATTTATTATAAATTAATAATCCAAAATATACAAAACATATGATTGATATTGAACTTTAAATTTATTTAATTATAAACTTTTTGTTAAACATACAAAATATATGATTGATATTGAACTTCATTAACTTTGAATTTATTTAATTATACACTTTTGTTATAGACAAACTCTCTTTAATATATATAATTTATTTCAAAGAATAATTAAAAAAAAAATCTTTATTTTAAAAAAATTAATAAAAGTTTATTTAAATTTACAAATTTACAAATTAATATTAATTTTCAATTCAAACTAATAAATATTATCAAACATAAAAATATTTAATAATAATACAATGCAATGAATAATGTTTTTATAATAACTTTTCATGATCTTAATACATGAACTTATATTCATATTAATTTTTCCATCCAACAATAACTAAAAGAAAAATGTTATTTGTTTTCCTAAATTCCATAAACACATGATACAGTATCAAATATGACACTTGTAAATACTTCAATTTTTCTAAGTTCAGTGTTTTATAAATATTTTTATTTAAATAATTGTATACATATATATATAATAGGTATTTTAAATAAAGTTAATTTTTTTATTAATTTTTAATAAAAATTAAAGTATTTATAATCATTTAAAATTGAATAAACCAATTAAATTTTAATGGATGTTAATTATCATCATAAATACTAATTAAAAAAATTATTTTAAATCATAATAAAATAAAAAATATTAATATTTTTAACTTTTTATTATATTTATAAATTTAAGATATAAAAAAATTACAAACACTTAAATACTGCACACTAAATGAGCACATATTCACGCAATCATACAAGCAGCATATTAATACCCATTATCAAATAATTTCCATGCTCATACAAGAAGATTAACAATGACATCCTTTTCTTCATACATTAAATGAGCACATATTTCACGCAATCATACAAACAGCATAATAATACCCATTATCAAATAATTTCCATCCTCATACAATCATACAAGAGATTAACAATGACATAATTTTCATCATGAAGTCTATACTTTTATATTATTAGAGAAACGTATCAAATAGTTTTACGTGTATCCAAGGTGTATGCCAAATTGAACCTACCATAATT
>JZKD02S0202409.1:0-23805 GCA_000966675.3 Picea glauca | reverse complement strand
ACTACTATGACATAATTGTGTAGAAAAGCATGATTAATTTATAAACTCTAGCATAAACTTTAATTAAAGTTTGTAAATAAAATATAAACCTAACTTTAATATTTGCTTCTCAATTTGATCAAGGTAAGCGCATACTCCATATACGAACTTGCAAGTTGAATATTGTGGAAAGTTTGAATATTGTGGATAATATATAAATGCCCACTACGTGCTTTGCTTCTCAGCAACTCCCATCAATGAGTTTTGATTTTTGTAATGGCTGTGAAGATTGGTGGAGGAAAGGTGTGGGGGCGCCGTTGAATACAACTCCGCGACACTAATTATTCAGGAGGGTAGTGAAGTTGAATACAGTGTCGTAGAAGTGAATATTGATAAGATAATTGTAAAGAAGTCTATTGTATTCGCTCTGTCTAAAATATTGTGGCAGACACATGCTGCCACATTTCATTTTCGTTTCAAGATATGGGGAGGAAAACAACACTGGAAGGACGTGATTTAAAAGATGTTCTATCAAATGAAGTGAACTTCCACATAATCACTAATCTCTATCCCAAATAATCGTGAAAGGTACGCGCATCCTCGATAGCTCCAGACACGAACTTGCAAATTTCAATACTATTTCATTTTTGGTTTAAGATATGGGGAGGAAAACAACACTCGAAGGACGTGGTTTCAAATATATTCTCTTCAATGAAGTGAACTCCCACATAATCGCTAATCTCTGAAGTGAACTACCACATGACCTAATTGTAGAGTCCAATTGGATCAGTAATTGTAGAGTCCAATGAAAAGCCGAACGACGAAATTCATTACGCTAGTCATGATTTCCTTGATGAATTCATTCCTCTCGCTAGAATATGAAAATGCTTGTCAATATGGGTATTGTTTACGGTAGATATGGAAAAAGTGGTAGAAATGTAAATTTAATAATATAAAAGAGAAAAAGTTAATATTAAAGTAAATTTTTAATTTCAAGTAAGTTTGTTAATCACTTCAACATGGTAATCATATTAATATTAATTAAATGTTAAAAAGAAAATAGATTAATTGATGTATTAAAAAATGTTAGAAAGTTATGAACAAGAAATCTCATTCATTGATTTCAAAAGATTATGAAAAACATGCAACATCTTTCATTGATAACCATACTATTAAAATTTATGATTAAAAAATCATTAAATATACTCATTTCCAATAAATATACATCATTATGCTTAATTATTATTTAAAAATATCCCATTTATTATGCACTTCATTTTGTTTCAATAATTTCTTATTACACCATTTATTATATATGAATTAATCTATACTAAAAACTCACATCTATTATGTACTTTATTTTGTTTCAATAATTTTGTATCACACCATTTGTTATATATGAATTAATCTATATTATTTAAAAATACACATGCATTGGAGACATAAATGGATTTTTTAATATACACACGTTTTATAAAAAATATTCCAAAAAACTCCAATGTGACAACAAGTTTTGGTGCAAACATTTCCGAGTGAGATTTTACAATGAAGTTAGAGAGATAGTTATTTTGTAGTGAGATTTGGATTTTTTTTAAGTAAAAAGTAAAAAATTATGAGTTTACTCAACATTATCTGTTTACTTAAATTTGGAATGATACAATGGATTTAGAACTTGGACAATTAATAATATACATTTTACAAAACTAGGAAGTAACAAATTACTTAATTCACTCATTTAAATCTTCATAATTAACATGTTATCATTATGAACCATATAAAATCAAATACACTTAATTCATGATATAAATTAGATCATTTAAAATAAGTTTAAAGATTGGAGGTAGGATTAAATATTATTTAATCCACTCATTTAAATTTTTATAATTAACATAATATCATTATGAACCATATAAAATCAAATATTTTTAAAGTTGTGATATAAAAGATAATCTAGAATAAGTCTAGAGATTGGAGGTACGATTAAATATTATTTAATTCACTCATTTGAATGTATATAATTAACATGTTATCATTATGAACTATATAAAATCAAATACACTTAAAATTGTAATATAAATTGGATCATCTAGAATAAGTCTAGAGATTAAAAGTAGAATTAAATAAGATGATTAAACGAAATAAACTAACTAATAAACACGAGAAAACTGATAAAATTGAAAGATGATGGATTTAACTACTCATATGTTATGACAAGAATGAGGGATCAATTAGATGAAATACATGGATTGAAGGGTTAGTGGGAGCCTTCTGAAAACTTGTATGTTGCTTAGGAAAGTGTAAAGATGAACATGATATTTATATCACATTGATCACGTAGATGAGTTGAATGGACAATTGTCATCAATTACGGCAAGGAAGTTGAGCCATTTAAGAATTGAAGGGACATGAGAGATGATGAACTAACTTAACTGACTATTGGAGATGGCCCATATGAAGTAGGAAAATTCATTATGGAAGTAGAAGGATTTACCTTGTAGAAGGGGTAAATCTCAACTTTGTTGACATGATTTCTAACAATTGTGAAATTCAATCATGTTGATGTGAAATCTTAAATGTCATGCAAATACACTAACGAACATCCTCTATTTATGATAATAAATGGTATTTAGTTTCCTTGAAGTTTTTTAAATACATATTTGTACAATATGATGAATGTGTATGAGATTTATTACCTATTGAGTATCATTATTTTAAATTATTAATAAAGAAATAAATTTAGATCATAATATTTATTAGACATGGTCATTATTTGATAGAACTATTCACCGTCTAAATAGATTTGTCAATTTTCACTTTCCCAAAGGAAAAATTATTAATTGGTATGAAATTTAAGGTCATGTATTCCTAAGGGCGGTTGAAATGAGGCTTGGATATTTGAAGGGTGTAGATCCATTGTTACCTATGTTTATGTATAGTTGTGCTCCAAGTCAAACTAATACGGTAGAAGAACAAGAGATTTATGAACTCAAACATAGGTTCAACAATTTGAAAATGAAAGTAGATGATACTATGGATAGGTTCTACATGATTTGGTTCAAGAATTTGTTGAAAGATAATTTTTTTTATATATAAACGAAACTTATAATGGAAATAGACAGAAATCAAACAATGTAAATGTGGATGAGTGAAATGCATGCATTCAGGAGATAACCCATCCATTTTCAAAATCCATATTAATGTTAGATATTAAGAGGAAATAATTATTTATTCTAATCATATGAACCTTGATATAATAAGTAATTGACTTCAGAATTTATAAATTTGATCAAGTAATTGACTTGGAAATTTATAAGTCTAATCAGTTTATAATAGATTATGAAGATGGCAAACATGCATTTCTCTCATGTAAAAATAAACACATATACATTAGGACTATTAACATTTTGTTAAAAATTATCTCCTAAAAAAAATAATTCAACAACAAAAATAATGCAAAATAATCCAGCAAGTGCAATTTGGGAGGGTTTTAGAGACTTAAGAAAATCCAATTGCACTGTATGGATCATAAAGAGGAACATGAGTTTATTTGAAAACATATTAGACAAATAAAAAGACATGTAGTTTAGCTATATATATATAGAGAGAGAGAGAGAGAGAGCTAAGTTCAAAAGGAAGTGCATCAAAAAGTAAATCAACTAATTTTTCACCCGCATCATAAACTAAGTGATTATCTTTGAGGTTAAGGCCCTTCGAGAGGAATGTAATAGCGTAATACCTATTTATTTAGAAAAGTGTCATAAAATTGTTTATTGGAATGAGTTATTCATAAATGTGAAGGAGAAATACTTAAGAAGGAAAGACGAGGAATGTAATAACGTAATACATATTTATTTAGAAAAGTGGCATAAAATTGCCTAATGGAATGAGTTATTCATAAATGTGAAGGAGAAATACTTAAGAAAGAAAGACGAGGAATGTAATAACATAATACATATTTGTTTAGAAAAGTGGCATAAAATTGCCTAATGGAATGAGTTATTCATAAATGTGATGGAGGAATACTTAACAAGGAAAAGTGAATCATTAAAAAAAAAATAGCTTTTCTAAGGCCACACAAAAATCCAAACATACATTCTAAAAATTTTAATAAGTATACTCCTGATAAGGACAAATTTTGGATATTACATGTTGAACTCATTCAAAGGAACCAGACTGAAATGTTGAGATAATGATTCATTTGTTGTGGATCTATTTACCATTAAGTTGAAATTTATTTTTAAGATTATTTGAGGATGAGAATAATATTAGTTAGTTGTTTCCTCAATCGGCACGCCATACGGTTTGTAATATTATTTTGGGGGCTTCGTTTTGCAGGAAGAAATACTCCAATGCTTCGTTTTGTTTCTCGACAACTTGTGTTATTTTTATATTTTCTCTATGGAGACAAGTATCATTGTTTTGTCTATACACTCACTAGCATAAATTATTTTTATTGGTGAAAAATAATGCCATCTATATTCAAAAAAAAGATTTACTGCATATTGTAACAAACTGAAATGATTTTTTTTGGTGGAAGATTATAAAGCTAGTGCTGGAGAATCTTGTAAATAACATGGAATGTATTAAAAAAACATACAAAAATGCAGCAATTGCCAAATTGCAAAAATTAAGGATAAAATTTGAAAATGCCAAGATGAGTTATGATGAATTGGTAAATGATTATATTGTCAAAATTAAGTATGTTGTGAATCACACACTGAAGATATTCCATAGAGAAGGATGCTTGAGAATATTTTTAGAAGTCTTGTGCGGAAACATGAAATGGTTTCCACCAGTAATATGGTTTCTAACTATTTAAGTGCAATGAGAATTGATGAATTCAGCGGATATTTGTTAATTGTTGAATAAAACACTTCAAGTGAGCACATGGAGAATGTTTTTTCCACAAAGTATAAGGACTAGGAAGAAGTAGATGAGAGTTTCATAATAAAGGTTCTTATAATCATAATAGATATCAACAACATTCACATACTTTCAATAAAGGAGATGCATCTACTTCAAGAGGTAGAGGAAGAAGTGGAGAAGAAACTTGTGGAAGAGGAAAAGGAAGAGATGGACCTCTAGAAAGATATGAACAAAATTTGGTTATGTTGAGAAAGAGTGTGCAAAATTGTGTGACATGGAACATAAAGGTGTTAATACTCTTATTCAAGAAACTAGAAATGAGAAAGTATTTATATCAAATTGGATGGCATAAATTCAGTGAAACTCTTTATATTGATTCAGGATGTTCAACAAGAGGATTTGTTTACAAGAATAAATGATAGTTATTCTAGTAAAGTAATATTTGATGATAGAGTTTATTATTCCAGCTTCCTCTTTATTGAATAATTAGTAGCAAATTATGAAAATGGCTAAAAAAAAAATACCATATTAGTGAATTGGAAAATATTATGGAAAAAGGTTTAGTCATATAAGTTTTATTCAACAATAGAAGTTGAGTTTCAAAATTAAGGATATTCCATACTATAAACTAGTTTACCTATTTAGGGATGCATTAAAAAATCGAGTATCAAAAGTAAGGATATTTCAAACTATAAATTAATTTACCTATTTATGGATGAATTAATGGAAGATGTTAGATAATATCGTGTCATTTGAGATTAAACCCTTTCATATATATTTTAATAAATAAAATGCATTTGACTATAAATATATGTATATTAAAAGAGTTGTCACTAATATAGCAATTATATGAATATTATCCTTATAACCTCATTCAACCTATGTAGGATTGACCCCTCAAGAAATTTATATATATATATATATATATATATATATATATATATATATATATTAATAAATCAAATGTATTTGACTATAAATATATGGATAATAAAAAAGTTGTCACTAATATAGAAAATATATAAATGTTCCCTTTTATAACCTCACTCAACCTCTCTAGGGTTGACCCCTAAAAAAACTCATGAGAGAATGGTTAATGTTTTATAACTTCACTTAACCTCCCTAGGGTTTCTCCCAAAAAAACTAATGAGAAAAAAGAAAATGATTAATGTTTTAATTAGCATATTAAAAACTCATGCTAAAAGATAAAATGGTTAATGTTTTAATTAGGATATTGAGAAGAGAAAATGGTTAATGTTTTAAATAGGATATTAAATATAGAGAGGAAAATAAGTGAGGAGATAAAAAGTTATTTTCATATATCGCAGAATAACGAGGATGATAACATTTTCAATATCCACACCCAATGTAAATTATTCCTACCATATAGTGTTACAATTTAGAAAGACTTGTCCATAACTCTTTTTGGACTGTATCATTTTTTATAATATAATGGACGAGAAGTATATGTTCCAAAATATATTGCTACCCTCCAAAATCATGATTATTCAACTAAGGCATGTGTGGTAGGTTTTGTGTACCTACGATATTGGATGAATGTCGAAGGTTGGTTCTTCGCTACATGATGGATTGTTTTGGGTAGTTGCACCTAGCAAGGTTGATCGAAGCAAAGGTTCAATCAAGAACTATTGCACTCAAAGGTGAGTGGAAAGGTTGGATTGGCGAATTACTAAGTCCAACGATACCTCCCAACATTGGTGGGAGGCACTAGAGGCCTCTAGAAGATCAAGGTGATAATGGGTCCTCGATGACTCTATATAAAACTGTGTGTGATTTTTGTCAGCGAAATACAACCAAATTGTCCTTTTGAAAGTAAAATAGGTTACTTAAAGAAACGAACCAATTCAATTGTTTTTAAGTTCTAAAATATACGTAACAATAAAAAAAAAAATCAAATTTTGAATAGTTTGTTTGGACAGGATGAGATATTTTTAGCGTGAGGGAGTGAAAAAATTAAAATAACATGTTCTATGCTTCCTCTCAAAGAGTCACCAGTACTTCAAATATATTTAGACAATGGGGCATGAACCAGCAAGAAGAAAGGCCAGTGGAGGTATGAAAATATTAGTTACAAATTATAATGAGCGGTACTATGCGCATGTCCCAGAGGAATCGAGAACATTTCTCAATAGAAATTCATAATATATCCTAGGTGGAATTGCAACCAATGACCTCTAACACTATAAAAAATCTATGTTTTCGCCACTAGGTTACATCCTTCTAGCGTGGGAAAGCGACTCTCGGCCTCAAAAAGAGATCATGGGCTAGACTTTTTAAGATTTGGGTGGCTCAAGAAGGCTTGGATGAACAACCAGACATAATTCCTTACGCCTGCATGGGTATCTCCCTTCTTTGGTTTATTTATGAGATGGAGGATTTTAAATACCTTAATTAGTCAACCTGTTTGTTTCAAATGAAAACTAATAATGGCGGATTATCTAGATTCCTAGAATAAAAATCCTAACTTGTATTAAAATGTTGTTTTGTGACCTTGCAAAGGAGGATTTTAGTCAGTTATTTAGAGTTGTGTTTTAATAGTTTTGGATTGTGGTCATGAGCCAATTTGTTTACTTAAGGGTCCGCTGAGGGATGACTTAGAACTCTCGAGCTTCTTTCTGTTCTCCTAGATTACTTTCCCGCAGTCGGGGAAAAGCATACTCAACAAGGGAGAACTTAAAAATCCTTTGGTGTGTGAGTGGGAAATAAGTGTAAGTGAGAAGTGTGTAAAAATATTTTTATGAATGAAATTTCGGCATATAGACGTTGTGAGGTTCATTAATTTTCCCTGAATGTTATTTACGTCTTTACAAAAGCTTCAATTGCTTGAAAATGAAACTAAGCCTAGATAATCAATATATGACCATTTGGGGTCCTTACCATCTTTAATTCCCTATATGATTTTGAAAAAAATGAAACTTTCCTAAATTGCAAAAATATCGGGACAATCATGGTCCTTCAAAATATTTAAACTTCCTAGAGTGTTCTATTGCAAATAAACAATGAAGATCAACAGATATATGGGTGATTTTACTGCACCAAGTTATTAGTATGCCATAGTTTCGAAAAACATGAAGAGAAAAAGGGAAGTAAAAGATGTCCAAACTTGGTCTTGCTTACTTTCAACCTTATTTTTCTCCCTTGTAGTTTTTAAATAAAATAGGTTTTAATTAAAAAAAGGACATCGCCAAATATTTTAGTCCTCTTCTCATCTACCAAGATCAGTCAATTACTATGAGGTAGAGAGGATAATATCGTAAGAAGATAGAATGCCATTCCCAAACAAAAATCTCATCTACCAAGATCAACCAATTAGTATGAGGTAGAGAGGATAATATCGTAAGAAGATACAATCCCATTCCCAAACAAAAAGTAAAGTTATCGACAAAACCAAAAACTGAAACTAAAAAGATCACATGCTCAAGAGATTATCCATGTGGTAAGGTAGAAAGGAGACATTGTTATTTTTTCCTCCATTACATATCCAGTCTGGCTTATCATCTATTCAAGAATAAACTAAAAAGCTTATTTTTGATGATGCTTACACATCGCAATAAAAATAGTTCTTATCTCCTATTAATAGGGTAAAGTCTAAATCAACCAAAGCTTAAGAGAAAAGAGGGTTTGTGCAAGTCCCTTTGGCAACAAAAGCATGGATAGCGTAACTTGTTTTGTATTTTTCGTCACTTGGATGAGTTAGAAGAGACCATTTAGTGTAAGCTATATTCAATTTACATTACAATAAATAATTCATGTACATAAATCACCATTGCAAGATACATAAATCACAGACCATTTAATGTAAGCTATATTCAATTTACATTACAATAAATAATCCATGTATATAAATAACCATTGCAATACATAAATCACCAATGAAATATAGATAAACAAAAACTAAAAAGAAACACAAAGAGCATGGGAATGAATAATAACACTATCAAATGCAAGGAAGGATGAAATGTATACCAGTGTATTGTCAAATACACGGTAGAGAATTAGAAGAAGTAGGTGGGATTCCATCTCCTCCTCGGAGGGTTTTTTTTTTTGTTCCTTAAGGCCTTATCTTTCTCTTACAACCAAGAAATATGCAAAAATATATCCAAAAGAGAGATCAATGCATAATCTGGTTGCAGTAACGATATCTTGGGAAATTTGGTTCTCTAAGTATCATCCAAGCATCTTAACAATGAATGAAATTCTATATTTGAAATGCATTTCCATGGACTGTATTTATAGGCTTCATTCAAGCATTGGAAGAACTATATCTAAGTGTGAGTTGGATGTGGTTCCCATGTCTTGAGTGGACATGGAATCAATTAAGTTACTATCTTTGAATGGCATGGAGCTCGACAATTGCATGTACTATAGACCATGGAAAATCTTGATGGGATTTTTTACATTACATGTGTTGAATGTTGGTGAGATTTCAATGTTGGTGAGATTTCATTTCAAGTGGATCTACACGGGTTTTGAAGAAACATAGACGCAAACACGTGCATATAGCATAAAACTTAAATTGAATAGTCTTGTAGATGCATAAAAATCCCACTTTACGTATAAAAATCTCATTTTACATAGTTTTGGTGCTTTGTTGAATACAATGTATTAATGCCATGAGTATTAATGTCATGAGTTAGCACNCGACTCTCTCTATCCTGGAAATCAGAAACAAGAGTCTAGCGCATGCTAGCTCTTCCTTTAACTTCCACTAGCGTGACCTCTAGCTATGACCTGGGGCCCCAACTTCCGATCGCTACGGGAGTTTACCCTTTGCAAACTTCGAGGACTAGCTCTCCTCCTTTTTCCCGAGGTCCAAACTCTTGAACCCCATTTGCCTTAGATCAAGGTCCACAACTTTCTGGATTTGACGGTCCAAATTAATTCCTCGCGAATCAACAATTCACGTTTCGGGGTTTGGAAAAATAGTTTTCCCTCTTTTCTTCCGATCTCTAGTTTTCTGAAATCCAATTGAGTCAGATATAACGACTCAAAGCTCCTCGTAATCCCCCGGCATGGATCCTTTTTCGTGAATCCAGACTTCACGGTTCACGAATTAGAAAATAGTTCTCTTCCCTTTTTAACTTTCGTCTTCATAGAATTCCAGTGCGTCAGATCAACGACTGACACTCGCCTTGAACCAATGGTCTAGATCTCTCCTCGCGAATCGAAAGTTTGTGTTTCGGAATTTTCGAGAACAATTCCTCTGTTTTTCCAAACTTTGGATTTTCCAATTTCTCGATGAAAGAAATCAACAGTTCAATCTTCCTTGAAATCGACGGTTCAATACCTTCCCTGAGTTTTTGAGTACTAAACGACTCTTAGTGTTATCCTCCTCGCAGTTGGTTGGATTTGACGGCTCACGGGTTTTCAACACTTCTTCCTAGAAGCGCTCCACCATACGATTCTACCCTTGTTAATCTCTTTCGCGATTCGGGACTTGGAGTGATGAAGAATTTGGCTTGCGCTCCAAGTTCACGATCCCCGAATTCATGAAACGATCCAACGGTTCAAGAATCAACTGCAATCAACAACCCATGTTTACTTTGAATACGAGGGTGGCGAGTTTCTCCATCCACTAACCACCTTGTAGCTTCTGGCTATCTTACAGTCCCCGCAATTTCGCGAGTTTCCCACGAAGAATTCCGACCATTCGTTGAAATTCTCAGTGACTTCTTTCCAAATATCTAGGTGTCAACTCTTTTGGAATTGACCTTCTTCCTAACTTGAAGGATCTCGAATAATTCGACAATGTTTTCCTTCCCAAGCTTTGGTTAATGAAATTTTAACTTCACCTTGCCGCACACTTGCGCTCAGTCATGCGAACTTGCACTATTCCTCTCTGAGCTTTTAACTGACTCAGTCTCAAAGGGACTCGACCCTTCTGTGTTTTTCTGAAAAAATTTATGGTGCCCATCTGTACCTTCTATGCTTGTCTCCTGGAATCTTTCGAACTTAAAACAAGTTCCCTCTATAAGCACTCCTTACACTGGATATGCACACTCTACTAACTAAAGTTCTACGCTATCTCTTCTGAGCTTTGTTTTCTGAACTGGAAGCATTATGTGTCTCTTCCATTTCCTTCCACTTTGTGGAAATTCCAAAACAGTTATGGAACTCGTCAACCTTCTGCAATACAACGCACAGACAATTAGAATTTGTCAAGCCTTCGTTTCTTAACAATTCTTCATCATTCATAAACAATCCAATTTATGAAAATGTTTTCAATTTCACAAATTTTCTGAGCTCTTCTCGGCTCTGTACTTTTCGAGTTTTTTGAAACTTTAGTTTTCGAGACTTTCAGGTTTTTGGTACCCGGGACTTCGGGTTTTCGGCACCCGGGAATTCATTATGCAGTGACTCCCCACCTCTTGTCATTTCAATTGCCGAATTCCAAAATTTCAATTTACTTTACCCTCCGGGCCCACATCACACAGTGGTCACCAACAACCACGGTGGCACATGGCACGTTCATGAGGGTCCATGTCACTTTCAATGACATCATCGGGTCCCACCTCTCTCACTTCTCTTCTCGTCCCACTGGCACATGGTACATCTCCATGTGTCCACGTCCATTCCTAGAAAAATCCGACGGTCAAATCTTTCTCAGATCTACGACGCAGATCCTTTCGGGGTTTTGGGCTTCCAAACGTTGATGCGCTCTAACTCCTGTTAGCCCCCCGGGCTAGACTCGTGGCTCACATGACCTCCCCTTATATGACCACAGTCATACCTCCTATCAGGGTTTCAGAATTTCTAATGCCGAAACACATATGTCCTTAGTATTCGCGATTCCCCAAACCCTGATTTCTCGGTGGATGACTCTCCTTCCAGAACTTTCCTGAATGCCTTGATCTCGGCCACATGTCCCTAAGAATGGACAGTTCAGATCTAATCTTTGGATTTTTCAACTTGCGATTCCCCGATGACAAGGTTCTATGTCAACTCAAAACCCCGATAGCCGATATACCGATGGGTTGCTCGATCTCCGCCACGTGTCTCCACTGATGGACGGCTCCGATCGATTCCGGGATTTTCACCATGAAAATTCCTGATCTCATGTCATCGTGACTCCCAATTTCATGAATGCCGATATCCTGATGGCCACGCCTCTCGTCGGGACTTTTCCTCTGTTGTTCATGAAGGCTTTAACCCCCGTGCAACTCTCGACAAATCCGATGGTTGTCGAGTCTCTGGATCAAGATCCAATGATCCAGTTCCATTCTTCCTGTGCGCACACACAAGAGACTAAACTCTGAGCATATTCACCCATTCCAACGGATGACAGGTTCTTCGCTCTAGATCTGACGGTGCAGATCATTTCTTCCTGTGCTTGTGCTTGTCCTGATGCTCCCTAGACGTGAAAACCAATAGTCCAGATCTCCTTCTATCGCCGATATGATGGCTGCTGTTCTCCCTCCTGAGCTTATCCTTGAATCCCCAAGGGATTCTTTGACTTATGCACCTCTGCAGAGTCTTCACATGCACATAGAGGTGCTATCCGTCCTGATATTTCTTGTAGCTTCGACCTCCACAGAAACTCGGTTCCTTTTCATTCCTTTCTCCCACAGATGGAGAATTTGATGCCCTCTTGGTTGTCCTCCTACTCAAGAAACCTCTTGCTGATCCTTCAGGGTGTTTAGCGACCCTGTGAAGATCCTTCAGTGGATTCTTCCTCTAAGTTCTAGAACTCAAAGAGTTCTCTTCTCTTACTATGCCTGTTTGCACAATGTCTCAATGCCCACCTGGAAGAGTATATTTTCACAGAACGTTCAACAGTTCTATCCTCTGTGCACTCCTTGCACCTTCTCAATTCCCACTTGGCAGCGCTCTGAGAATCCCCTAGTGATTCTGGTTCTTCTTGAACTCACAGCAGAGTTCTTCCTCAGCACCACTGTGCATATGCTCAATGCCCACTTGGCAGAGCGTCAAGAATCCTCAGTGATTCTGACTTCTTAAGAACTCACAGTAGAGTTCTTCCGAATGCACCACTGTGCATATGCTCAATGCCCACTTGGAAAAGATTCACAAAACTCCTTAGATATTTTGTCTGCAACTATGTTTCTCATACGCAGCCTTCCCTCCTGAGGTATTCAACAACCTCAAGGTCTTCTCCCTTTGAGTTGTTGATTTCAGTTGTGTTCCCACCTGGCATGTCTTTGTGTGAATCCACAGAGTTCATATATGCAACTTCTATGCATGGCTATCAAAACCCGTAGTGTTCTGTCACACCCTCCTAGTATGAAGCCTCAAAGACCTCTCAAGCCTGAAACCAAATCAACTCCTGCAAATGCACANAGTTGTTGATTTCAGCTGTGTGCCCACCTAGCACGTCTTTGTCTGAATCCGCAGAGTTCAGATATGCAACTTCTATGCATGGCTATCAGAACCCGCAGTGTTCTGTCACACCCTCGTGGTATGAAGCCTCAAAGACCTCTCAATCCTAAAACCAAATCAACTCCTGCAAATGCACAACTACATCTATAGCATAAATTTACAGCATAAAATAGAACACACCAAGACATTCATTCAACACAGAAATACATGCAGGTAAAACTGCTTCTGTTTGTATTAATAAAATGCCTCTTTACAAAGGTGTTCCTGAGCTCAGACTTTAATAGAGTCTCAACTCCTTCTCTCCTCTGCTCTCTACTCCCGGACTCTCTCCTATGCTCCCACACACTTCTGGTGTGGATTCCTCTCTCCTTGTGGACTTATGCCACAGTGGTTGCGGTCTCATAACGCCACTATACCTCCTGAGCTTAAAAACTCATCTAGCAAATCCTTGACACTTTGGAGTAAACCAGGGTCCGAAATTGGCCTTCCAGACCCAATTTCCCCTTGCATTCTCGGTCCAAAGACCGCTCCACTGGCCCATCTAGGCTCAGTGTAGAAACCTTAGCTCTTATACCAATTTGTAGTGTACCTTTTTCACTACCGAGGCTTTCAAACCTCTCTCTAACCAATCTGTACACGGAATTTTACATAACTCATACTAGAATTATTTAACCACATGCATTCAAGAAAAGTAATACATTTAACTCAGAGTAAAACATATGAATTACTGCTATATTCAACAAGCATTTAGCCTTATCATATTAATTCATATACACAGTAGAAAACATGATACATAAATAGTTTAGTCATGAAAAACATGATCAAAGCATAATTTAGATACTTATCTTTATCAATGGTGGAATCGACAATCAAATGCAGGCCTTTCACGAACCTCCCAGCCATAGACCGCACTACTCCTCAAATCAACAATGGGTCACCCCCGAGATGGGACAGAGCTCCACCCCAGGGCAAGGAATCCTAGGATAGGCTGAGGTTATAGGGAAAACAATCACACACAACCACCAGGAAGAACGCCCTCCAGGAATCTCCCACGCTCACAGCCCACAGACCCTTATTCCCCACATGCCTGTTCCACCCCAGGAGAGTGCACCTCCTCTGTCATCTAGACAATCCTTCAGCTGCCAGTCTCCCTTACCTTGGGTTACAGGAACAGACTGGACCGGAAGTCTCCGGGTTCTGTGGCAGCTACAGGGTTCCTTCCAAGAGATCGCTCCTTCCTCTACGCACTCTCTCACCTGGAGGGAGTCGCTCACAGGCCAACAAGCCTCACGTAGTCCAGAACTGTGTGCCACAACAAAAACAGGGAAAATAGACACAGGCTTCCCNATATGCAACTTCTATGCATGGCTATCAAAACCCGTAGTGTTCTGTCACACCCTCCTAGTATGAAGCCTCAAAGACCTCTCAAGCCTGAAACCAAATCAACTCCTGCAAATGCACAACTACATCTACAGCATAAAATAGAACACACCAAGACATTCATTCAACACAAAAATACATGCAGGTAAAACTGCTTCTGTTTGTATTAATAACATGCCTCTTTACAAAGGTGTTCTTGAGCTCATACTTTAATAGAGTCTCAACTCCTTCTTTCCTCTGCTCTCTACTCGCAGACTCTCTCCTATGCTCCCACACACTTCTGGTGTGGAGTCCTCTCTCCCTGTGGACTTATGCCACACTGGATGCGGTCTCATAATGTCACTATACCTCCTGAGTTCTTAATAACTCATCTAGCAACTCCTTGACACATTGGAGCAAACCAGGGTCTGAAATTGGCCTTCCAGACCTAATTTCCCCTCATATTCTTGGTCCAAAGACTGCTCCACTGGCCCATCTAGGCTCAATGTTGAAACCTTAGCTCTGATACCATTTTGTAGTGTACCTTTTTCACTACCGAGGCTTTCAAACCTCTCTCTAACCAATCTGTACACGGAATTTTACATCACTCATACTGGAATTATATAACCACATGAATTCAAGAAAAATAATACATTTAACTCACAGTAAAACATATTAATTACTTCTATATTCAACAAGCATTTATCCTTACCATATTAATTCATATACACAGCAGAAAACATGATACATAAACAGCTCATTCATGCAAAACATGATCAAAGCATAATTCAGATACTTATCTTTATCAATGGTGGAATCCACCAACCAAATGCAGGCCTTCCACGAACCTCCCAGACGTAGACCGCACTTCTCCTCAACTCAACAGTGGGTCACCCCAGAGCTGGGACTGAGCTACACCCCAAGGCAAGGAATCCTAGGCTAGGCTGAGGTTACAGGAAATTCAGTCACACACAACCACCAGGAAGAACACTCTCCAGGAATCTCCCACGCTCACTGCCCACAGACCCTCATTCCCAACATGTTTGTTCCACCCCAGGAGAGTGCACCTTCTCTATCACCTGGACAGTCCTTCGGCTACCAGTCTCCCTTACCTTGGGTTACAGGAACAGACCGGACCGGAAGTCTCCAGGTTCTGTGGCAGCTATAGGGTTCCTTCCAAGAGCTCTCTCCTTCCTCTGCGCACTCTCTCACCTGGAGGGAGTCCCTCACAGGACAACAAGCCTCACGTAGTCCAGAATTGCGTGCCACAATGAACACAGGGAAAATAGACACAGGCTTCCCAAGAACCAGTTTAGCAGTCACAGGATGTTCTCTCGGTCAAGATTTTAGAATAGGGCTTCACGCACAAGCTCGCTCAGCTTTTTCTGGGCAAACAGAGACTCTTCCCTGAAATTGACATGGACATTTCATTCAGGGAATGCACACATTGGTTTTCTCTCACAGATAGACTTCACGGTTCTGAACAAGGGTAAACATACATTCTTTAGCACCCAACCCAGGTTTCCTCTCTGTAACAGACATATTCAAGGTCTCTTGCAGACTGGCTCATACGGCTCCTCCTTAGGGCAGTCGGGTCGAATGGAATGTGAGAGACCCCCCTCACCATTGTTCCTTTCACCGTTTTATTTGCATGTGTCAGGGTGGACATTTGTCAACCTGGGAACTGCATGTGTTCCACCAGCACGCGTTCCTTCCACCACTTGGGAAATCGCGTGTCCTTCCAAAAGGACTTAGGATAAAAACATATGATGCACATATCTTTTTGAAACAATATTAAAATATTATTTCCAGGTTTAAGCCCCTAGGCTTAGCTCCTAGGCTCATCACTCAGCCCCTTTCCCACCCCTAGTTCCTTTCCCACTCTGTGGACGCTCAGTCCCCCTTCACTCATTCATCGTGGTCGGTCTGCACCTGGTGGTGTTTATATTTTATTAAATATTATCCATACATACAAGTACAACAATAGGCTCCTGGCCTTCAACACTTAGGTTCCCTGGCCTAACAAACACATAAGCCTACAACTTATAGGAACTCGACTCACCAACCTATAACACATATGTACAATTTGTTTCATACATCAGGTTTATAAAGGGCTCGGCCTTGGGGACATTACACATGTTGTTCATAGTCTTGAATATGTTCCATCAACCTATTGACTTTGGGCTTGACATAGCATTGTGTAGGAACCATTGTAGGTGAAAAGTAATATATTCTCTCTCTTCTGCAATCTTCTTTTGATGGATAGAAGGAGTTGAGGCTACAATGGTTGTAGTGGCCTTCTGTACATCCTTTGAACATATTGTGAAGAGGTTAAATTTTGCAGCATGAGAGATTACCTTGCAACATTTTTTTTGTGGAACAATAGTCGGATCTATATATGATATCCTATATAGATAACCCCCTAGAGTAATAATGACACTATGGGGTTGAGACTCATAAAAAACATGATGTTTCCACATATATGGTTGGACCCAAACAACATCAAAAGCATAAAAAGGGGAAACATCACATAATACCTCATCATTGAAGGGATGGATTCCATAAGACAGGCGACACTGCTGGATGACATCAAGATCTCATTCATGGTGAAGCCACCCAATGTTGTACGGTTGCGGGTGGGGTGTTCTTAAAAAACTCAGTTGTCTGACAAACTCAATTGAGATGAGGTTCTTCTGAATTCCTCTATCAATAATGAAAAGCAATGGGGTTCACTTCACCCACATCTATGAATGGAAGAGGAACTCCACCTCTTCAAGATCTATTGGTTCTTCTAGATGATTTCTTGCAGTCACAACAGTAGTAGTAGGGTCTACGTCGATGATCTATATTTTTTCATTAATTTCTCGATCAGATTTTGTATCAGGTTTCAACTCCTTGTATTTGATCTCGACCACCAATGATTTTTTTGAGCTACATTCATTATTGTTGTGTCAATGGATTATGTTGAAGTTGTACCACTTCCTAGTGTCATTCTTCATCTTTCCCTTACGCTTCTTTTCCTGTATCTTGGACTGGTTGTCGGGAGACTATTGGTTAGGGTCGTATTTATGATTCTTTTGTTGTTGTGGATTTTCATACTCAAAATCATAATTGTTCTGCTTCCAAAATATCTTCTTGATTTTGAAAACATATTGATAGGAAACTCTAAGTGATGCGATTTCTAGGAAATCCATTTTGTTTCGGATGTACCTATGAAAAGCCCCACAGTATTTCAAAACCAGATGCCACTTGAAGTCTTTGATACCCATCTTTGTACGCAAGGTATGGAAATTAGTTTTGAACTCTGGCACTGTTTGTCTCTTCTCTTGTTGCAGTGTGGTCCATCTCATGTACTTCTTTTTGTAGTTATCAACAGGGTAATATTATTCCTTGGCCACATCCACAAAAAAATACCAAGTGGGTTCAGCCTTGTATATTCCAGATTCCTTATTGAAACTTTTCTCCTAGTAAGTTTCCCACCAATGTTTGACATGGGCGAGACCCTTGAGGAGTGTGAAACTGATCTTTTTCCTATTGGAAAAATTGTGAATAAAGAAATAACCTTCTAGCAAATTTAACCATTTTTCTATGTCATTTACATCTATCTAACCTTCAAATACGAGAATATCAAAGTTAACATGTACCTTGAATGGAGACATTCCTCCAAAGTGGTCGCTTGATGAATATTCTCTTGTTGCTATTGCAAGGCATTGAAGGATGTTGGAAAAATTCTCCATCATTTCATCCGTCTGTCGCACAAGAGATTTCTCAAGCTATAGGTTAATAGAATATTATGCGATGCCCTTTTTCTTTTCTTCCTCCATGGAGAGTTTCTTAGGCATATGAGAGAGATTATCTTTAGTAGAGAGAAGCTCGAGACCCAACTTGCTATACTCAAAACTCGTTGGGGACATGCACTGAAAATGATTAAGAGCAACCTGCTCTGATACCATTTATCTGGATTTATGAGAAGAACAAAATGAAAGAACAGATATTACAATGAACTCATAGAAATATTTCCAGAAAAAAAGAACTACAATAATACATGAATTCTATTAATGAAAGAACTGTAGAGAGACTATAAAAATACATAGTGAAAGACTCGATATAATGGTGACAACTTATCTCTGATAAAATATGTGATGGATATGCTCATTCGCAAGAAGATGAGTACAATGAGTCTATGAAGACCTTTTTACAATAAAAATGAATGCAAAAACCATGGACATCCAAAAACCTATCCCTAGGATATGAAGCGCCAAAAGTCATGTGGGCCCCATTAGGGCAAGTTAGTACATCAGCTTCTCAGGGTCGTAACTTTTGCATACAATCCTCATTTTAGGTGTGTGATATCCCATTGGAAAGGTATTTTCAATAACTACACATTATGTTGTCAAACTTTTACTTCGTCAATAGTTTTATTTTGGCAAGCCTAAAAAATGTTGTTTAGGGCCTCAAAACGGCCTCGGAAGTACATAAAGATGTAGTGAGATGAAAAATGTCAAAATAGGCTAGTTGGACTAGATGGGCGGACATGAATATACACCTGGATGTTGTGTAGGGATTCAATATAGCCTCATAAGTGTAAAACCCATAATTTCAAAAAAGTGTTCCCATGATAGAGAAAAGCGTGGAACTAAAAACTATCATGATGAGCCAGTTGAAATTTGGAATAGGTGGGTGGCCACCAATATCCACTTGGATCATCAATAGCATGATTATGTTATTTATATCATTTTATTGAACCTCCTTTATAAAATCAAGGCCTATGTTTATCACTATGCAAAGAAAAATGACAATGAATGAATGGTAAAAGGTATGTGAGAGTTTGGGCATCATTAGAGAATGTCAAAGTGATTTATCTTCTATAGTAGTGATGGTTCACAATAAGGACTCATAATGGCATGTGTGTCTCTATTATTGAGAAGTTAATAAGATCAACATTAAAAATAAGCTTCATATTAACTTTATTAATGAATTTTCATATGAATTGCATGGATCAATTTTTCAAGTAATTTGGATCTTTCTATAAGAAATAATCAAATTAGAACAAGGGAATAAAATCTCTCGAAATGTATTTTAGAAAAGATGAAGGTGATTATCAACTTTTGGTAAATGTATTTTTTTATTAGTAATGAACATTCCACATTTCTAATTTATGTAAATTTTATTTCAATCCCCTACTCTGCTATTATTTATGGATGGTATAATAATTTATAATAAATCATGGAAATAACATGTAAAACATGTTGACATGGTCTTACAATATTGATGGAAGAATAACTCTATGGTGATCATAATAAGTGTTATTTATGGTTGAAGAATTCAAATATTAGAGCCATATTGTATCTAATGAGAGAGTTCAGATAGATGCTAAGAAAGTTAAAAATATGGTGGAATAACGAATTTCTAAAGCCTTATTGATGGAAGAATAACTCTATGGTGATCATAATAAGTGTTATTTATGGTTGAAGAATTCAAATATTAGAGCCATATTGTATCTAATGAGAGAGTTCAGATAGATGCTAAGAAAGTTAAAAATATGGTGGAATAACGAATTTCTAAAGCCTTATTGATGGAAGAATAACTCTATGGTGATCATAATAAGTGTTATTTATGGTTGAAGAATTCAAATATTAGAGCCATATTGTATCTAATGAGAGAGTTCAGATAGATGCTAAGAAAGTTAAAAATATGGTGGAATAACGAATTTCTAAAACCTTGAATAATATTAGGGGACTCTTAGTGTTAACGGGATATTACCGCAGTTTTTTTTTAATAACTATGGTAGAACAACAACACCTCTAAGACGATTATTGGGAAAGAGACGTATTTTCCTTATCTCAAGATGCCATTATTTTATTGGGAAAGAGACGCATTTTCCTTATCTCACGATGCCATTCTTTGAGAAACTTGAGGGAGCCATGTACAACGCTCTTGTCATGGCCATAATTGAGTTCATAAAAACATTTATTTTTCAGGTTGATACTTCATGGTAGGGCATTGTTGCAATTTTAATGCAATAAGGAAGACCCTTTTGCTTATAAATATCCCAACATAATGGGAATAACTTACTCGAACTCATTTGTGAGAGAGAAGTGATGGCCACGTTGCATGTAGTTAAGAAATGACAAACTTACATGTATAAAGACATTCCAAAGTAAGAGTAAATTGTGATAGTTTAAATTACTTGCTGGAATAATGGTTATTTATTGAGGAGTAATAAAAATGGGTGACATATGTAATAGGTGATGAATTTGAAATTATGTATAAAGAAAGAAGGCAAAGATCTTTGGTGGATGCACTTCCAATAATATAAGAGGATGTTGAGAAATTTCATTATGTTATGTCCATTCCATATCATGATTGGGTGAAATAGATAAGCGTAGAATATATGCATGACAAGATTATATGGTAAGTCATTCAACGGCTACAACATGACACTAGTAAATGAAATGAATAAGTGAAAAAAAATTATTCATGATCTTTGTAAATAAAATGAATAGTTTATTTTTATTTTTTCATTTATGCATGACATTAGAGTTGTGACTTTCGTATCCTTATTTGTATATTTAATTCATAATATTAAATATGCTTTTGAAAGGCCCATAATTTGTTTATGGATTGCTTTCTATCGTTTAGTTTGTTAGGACAGAAATAGGTAGTGGGTGCGAAACCCATCCTCTTCCTTATTCCCATTTCATAAGAACGAGAAGATATTTCCATGAGGGTTTCATGAATGATTTATTTTCTCTTTATTTTGATTTCTTTTTACAACAATACTTTTGTACTTGTACGATTGGTTTTGTATTTGCAGGATAGCCTAGGATTCATTCTGTTAAGGTGTATAAAGGGTTGATTTTATGATGTCTTCCTTGTTCATTGTCAATAGTTTTTTAATCTTGTTAATGGTGAAGTGATTTAATATGCAGAAACGTGCATGTCCCTATACCTTTGCATTTTCGGTAGGGAATCCCTGATTTTTTTTACATGAAAATCTTCTTTAACGAGAAATTGCATTGGATGATAATGGTGCCCCACAAGTTTTGACCTACTTTTGTGGATATAAATTATTCATTAGATATATATTTCTTATGGCTAGTCATTATCTGTTTTTGTATTTATATTAATTTGTTAAATGTAGAGAAAGATGAATTGACCCTTGAGATTTCCATTTCGTCCCTTGGAAGGGCCCCCTAAATGAATGTTTTTTTATTAGGAAAAGTTTACTGGATGGATAAAATAACACCACATCACACTTACAAAGAAATTAGTGAATGTTTTTTTCTTAGGAAAAATTAGGAATGGATAAAGATAACACCGCATCACACTTATAAAGAAATTAATCATGTCAAGGTGAAACTTGCTTTAGAAAGGATGTTTCTAAGTGGATCGATCCTTTGAAAAGGAGCATCACTCCCTTGTGAGCCATCCATATGCAATATTAAAGCTATCTTATAAAGCAATGAATCCCATACAATAGGATCTACCATATGGGGAACTAAGAAAAAAATATCAATGCATCACTTGAGTGTGTCTGGCCCCGTTTACAAATGGAGTGGCCCAAGGGAAGGCCATTCCCTTTCGAAAGGGAGACGACTCTCACAACGACATAACTATTACTATCAAAGAGTGAAACCCATGAAAGGTGTTAAAAATTACTATCAAAGAGTGAAATCCATGAAAGGGTGCTTGAGATGGTTGTATATACCTATGAACATAAAATCTCAAACATCATGTTAATGTGAGTGAAACCCGTGAAAGGTGCTAAAAATTACTATCGAAGAGTGAAACCCATGAAAGAGTATTTGACATGGTTGTACATACCTATGAACATAAAATATCAAACATAATGATAATGTGATAATGTCCTCATTTTGATTGTAGAAAGTTCATAATTATTCTCTATTAGAATGAAGATCTATGGATGTGCATGGTTGTTGTTGCTTGAATTGAATTTTTTTCTTTAATACAAGATGAAACCGTTGTCCTTCATTTAAATTAATAAACATTATTATAATTTTTCCAAACATGTTTTATAGGTGTCTACTAAATATTTCATCACAAATTCAATTTAATCTTGCAAATGCTTTCACCATCACTCAACAAGAATGTATTCACCAATCATATATTTAATAAAATGGCATTTCACTTTCCATTTCATGAAGAGACCCTTCACTTGATAGGCGAATGGTGGCTAAAACCTTGCACTAATACCATTGATGGAAGAAGGCAATGGAATTTACTATGAATGATACAGTTCCACTCTTGGAGGGAGAGGTTGAGAGAATCTCTCAACATCCTCCAGCAAACCCAATGAAATCCCTAAACTCTAGTATGTAGCATTAATTAGGCATTATCTCTAATACCCCCCATTAATGCCTACATTACCAAACTTCACAAGTTACATAACATAAAATGTTACAACACTTTGTATGGCATAATCTTCATCAACGCATCCACCCACCTTGACGCTTCTGGAATCCACTATTTCTCATCGTCATCTTCGAGCTTTCCTTTCAAGTCATTTAAAGTATAAATGTTTCAGATCATCATTCTTGCACTTGTACAATAGACAATATTGACAAAATCGGCTCAATGGGGCTTCCATGAGAAAAGTTGTCAAGTAATGAAGCATCTTATGGGCATACCTTCATCTGTTAGATATTTCGCTTTTGACTATTTGTGTCAGTGTTTAGAAGAGAATTCTGGATACAAAATGTCCTTGACATTCAATTATACAAGGTGACTTCCAATAATAACAGTTGTTCTTGAAATTAAGGCTTCCAGCTTATATCAAGATACAAGATTTCCTACCTTCTTTTACATAAACATATAAAAATTTAAACATTAACACAGGAATAATGTTTTAAAAATAAATAAAAATCTAATACACACTAATTCAAAAGATTAATATGGCTTTTCTTTTCTTTAGCATGCTTCCTCGTGCAATACTGGAACAAAAGAAACGTGGAACAATGGATATGGATACAATCCCTCTATTTATCAATACATGTGGGTAACTTTCCTCTAGTTGGCAGAAATCGATCTCACAAATATGAGCTGGAACAATCACATCCTTGGCATCTTCAAATTCATAGCGTCACAACCCTCCCCTTTCTCGCAGGGAGCGATTCTTATGGATCAATTTCGGTGTGAATTCCTTTCAAACGTGACACCTCTCACAATGGCGATGGTGGTTGTGATATTCGAGGAAATGGCAGTTGTTTCTTTGTATCCTTCATG
>JZKD02S0202398.1:0-22297 GCA_000966675.3 Picea glauca | reverse complement strand
GTATTTGCGTGGCACTACCAATTATGGATTGTGCTACCAAGGAAGACCAGGATTGGACAGAGTGGTGGACATACATGGATTTGTTGATGCAGACTGGGCTGGAGATATGGATCGAAGAATATCTACAAGTGGGTATGTGTTTAACTTATTTGGAGGAGAAATCAGTTGGATGAGCAAAAGACAGGTTGTAGTGGCACTCTCAACTACAGAAGTTGAATACATGGAAGCCACTCATGCAAGCAAGGAAGTAATATGGTTACAGAGATTGTGTTCAGGTATTGGGTTGGTACAACAAGCAGTGAGGTTAGATTGTGACAGTCAGAGTGCAATCTTCCTGGCAAATAACCCAACTTATCATTCGAAGAAAAAGCATATTGATGTTCAGTATCATTTTGTGAGAGACATGGTTGAGGAAAAGAAGGTGTTGCTGGAAAAGGTTGACACTTTGAAGAATGTTGCAGATTCATTGACAAATTCTGTGAGCACAGAAAATTTCTCCTAGTGTAGAGTAGCAATGGGTATTGTTGCCCTGGATTGTTGACTATATAATCCCCTGGACCCCTAGATGCAAAGAAAACAACAAGTGGGAGAATGTTGGGTATATGTTATATTCTTTGCATGTGTGTGTGTGGGCGCGTCAGATTCGACAACTGTTTCATGTGCATCGGACGCTTTCCTAAGGGGAACCCAAGGGGGGGCAGGTATTCCCCCCCTAGTTACACGCAGCGTTCAGGGCAGCGCCTCGAAATTATTTGTTTTGGCGGTTTTTGCTATTTTTAGCAGTTTACTAAATTAATCATGGATTAAGGGATTAGGGTTCTGGTATCTACGGAGTACCTAAAAACATTATATATATTGTATGGTGAATGGTGAAATTCAATATATGAATATAAGAAAGGTTTTCCCGTTTGAGGGTTTCCGGTATAAAATCTCTGTGTACTTTGTGTATGAGCCATTGATTAAATTATGTTTTTCTTAAGAATCTATATGCATTGTTTTACTTCACAGGTTTAAAACTTACAAGAAGCTCCTCTGATATGGACTCTGGTTCTTGAAGGGATACATGTGTGCCTTTCAATAATCCTCATGTGCTCTCTAACTCATGAGTGAGTCTGTCCACCTCCAACTCCTACTCCCCCAGGGCCCTGTGATACATCCCTCCAATCTCCAATAGGTAATCCCTGTCCATCAACAATTGTTGGTAGCCGGTCCTCATCACAAACATTCTCTCCCTGAGAGTATGAATTTCATCCATGGAAAATCCCCCATCTGAACTATCATGTGTCATCGATGCCCTCCAGCAACAATCTGCCACCAATACATGTGTGTCATCAATGCGCCTAGTGGCTGCCATGATTATGTCCTCACTGGCTCTCAATTGTCCTACCAAGTATCGAGACTCCTGATCTTAGCCATGTTGAGGTGCTACCTCATGCGCCTCACTGCTAGTGTCAACCCTGGAATCCCCAACAACACTCTCTGTAAAAGATAAGGCACTGAATTTCCCCTTGTCCACTATGTTATTGGGTCCTCCTGTATGTGACTGCACATCATCACCAACTGCTAGCTCCCTCTGAATCATATTGTATCATGTATGAGAAGTTGTATCCTCCTATGCATTCACCTTGCTACTATCATTTGCGCCTGGATCCCGTACATATGTGTCCAGACATGTGTTATGGCCATCTCAACCAATAAGGAGTGCATCCACATCACTGTCGACCGGTACTGGGAGTAAATGTCCCATCAAACTGTCAGTCTCCCCAACCTGATCAAACAATGGAGTCTCCAAAAGAAGTGACTCACTCTCCTCATACGGATATGTATGTGTAAGGTCAAATGTATGCACATCGTGTCTCTCCTCCTGGGTCTGTGGATCCATATGTCTTTGGTGTGCATCCCTCACACGAGGCTCCTCCATCATATCTGAAATGTCATTGATATTCTCATGTATCGAGGCTATCATGGGTGTTTGAAAAGATGACAAATGTGTCACGGTCATCATAGGAAGCTCATCAGGTCTAGGTGATAACACGTGTGAATCCCCACTAGTGTCACCACTCTTTTGAAGTGTAAGGTCATCAACACTATGTGATATGACTATTGAAGCACAGGTGATATCATCCTGTCCATCCCACTGACCCTCCAATATGCAAGGGTCATTATCCTCCCCAAGTGCGCAAGAGTCATTGGCCTCCACAAGTGCGCAAGAGTCACTGGCCTCCTCGAACTTCTCTAAATATGAATCTATGGTTGCATCCCCATGCATCTCCTCATCCTCACTGTCATAGTGCACCTCAATAATGTGTCTCTTACGTTTACCCCTACATCTATGATCTGGTTCCCAAGGCACTTTGCAACTATAGCAACGTTGCCTACTCCTAATGGGTGTAGGGTTAATCTGTGCTTCCCTCCATCTAGTTGCTCTGCCTTTGTTTTCCTCTACAATGTTGACCCAATGTGTAACCTCATCTTTGCTCCACCTAGGATTTTTTATAGATATAAACTGTTGGAGTGTTAATTGATCCCTTAATCCCTCACTAAGGGTGTAATATTCCCTTTCACATAATACAATCTCTCTAACAAAGTCCAACATATCCATCTCTATTGTATTTCTGCATGCGCTAATCCCCACTGGATGGGAGGATCAACGCTCTGATACCACTATAATGTTCCCATGACAAGCTGCCAAGAACATTGCATTTTTCATGCGATTTTTAAACGTTTTCTGGTTGTGGCATTTCGTCAAACACTTTGTAGTCTTAAGTCTCATGAGTTGCGCTAGGGTTTATACTGATGGTTGTTATGTGTGTTTGCAGAAATAATCAACATAGATATAGCAATGGAACATACCTCAACAATATGCAAGATCAACAATACAAGAGATAACCCAAAAATACCTCAGATCTGATATTATTCATAATAGAAGAATACCCTGATACAATGGATCTACAGATCTGGTACAATATAGCTAAGAGCTAGTATCAAAATGAAGATAACCCTCAAGAAAGATCAAGAAGAGAATATACAAGCCTCCAAAGGCCACATGGCTATAATAGATGAATAACAAGATGAGATCCTTGCCTTTTGAAGTGCCAAACCCCAAACTGGATAAGTTACGCCCTGCTAGAAAGTTGAATACACCCAACAATTTGGCCCTGCTGCTAGAGGCATCCAAACACTCTGAAAATGGTTGGAAGTGTAAATCGAGCCAATACCAAACCATTGGTGAAATCTCAAGCTGAACGGTGAAGGTATGACCCTCCAAATAAACAATCCCCTAATTCGCTTGCGCCCTCCTAGATGACTGAAGACCCAAGAATTCGGCCCTCTTCCTCCTTGCCATCAATAGCAAAAAAAATACTCCAAAAGAGTATATCTAGAGTCTATAAACAAGATACAATAGATCCCTAGCTAAAGAATGAATCTTGGGCCCTTCCCATGAGTAGATCCACTCCAAGATTGCGCCCCTCCTCTAGGAGAATTCGTCCCTCTCAAAATAAATCAATGCTCCACCAAAACACCTCCCGGATGAGTCAAGAAGGGCGCTATGGCCTCTAACAAGATAACCCAATAGCCAAATCCTCCAAAACTCCTTCTCCCTGATGAAATCGAACTACATTAGCTCCACAAGTGTGCCCCCCTTGTTGGAAACTCTCTATGTTGTGCCCTCTCTCCTTTTGTACCTGTGGCTCGTGTAGAATCCCTCTGAAGTTGAATAGATATGATGTAGAATGGTGATGGAGAAATATTTCACCTCCGTGACCAAGCTTGGATCACGATAGGTGGGATATTTCACCATCGAGTTGATCTCTAGGGTTTGTTAAGGAAAAACCCTCAAAACCCCCAAGAGCATGGGCTCACTAGCAAGAAGCCAGATATCAAATGATAAACAACATAATAAGAGAATAGAGGCCCTTGTCTCTCTTTAATCCTCCCTACCCACCTTGTCTCTCCAAGTGAATTTTACTTTAATTAATTAATTAAATCACTTTAATAAATTAATTAACCATTTTTCCTCTAAAAAGTAGTTTACCCCTCCTTGTGGCTTCCCTGGCCACTGAAATTCACTTCTCATCATCCTATCCTGTAGTGATATTCCTCCCGATTTCAATGAGATATTACATTAAGAGGTTCTTCCAAGTATTATACCCAATATGACCTCCTTAGTGAATTTAATTAACATATAGCCCAAAATAACTCAAAATTACGAAAATCGTCAGAATGCAACGGAACCAAAGACAAGTTGTGTGGAATGGATCATAATGATGAAATAAGATGAGCGATGCAATCCAGACCCCAAAAAAAACCTCGATATCCCCTGTACTCGCTATAAACTCCTTCTCGCTACTCTGGTCATCATAACACTCTGTAATATAATGATGTCCCAAAGTGGGGACATTACACCACCTCACATGTACAACTAGGAATCTAGTACCGAGTCGAGGCATGTTCCATGACTGCTTGTGGACCAGTTTTGGGTTTTTTTCCAGCCCCTTTTTCAATTCAATAAAGAGTGTGGCGTCTTGCTCTTCTATAAATAAATAGAACCAGACAAGCATCAGATCGCGTCTAAAAGTGCGAAGGCCACCTCCATCATAACCAGGGCATATTCGAGGAGCTCAGACGTCATGTAATCAACAACATGTATGTAGACACAAGCACTATAACCATACATGCACCTGATCTGTTCTTGCACATATATTATTTGGCGTTTCTCAATAACCTTCCTATGGTAGCAACAACGGGTGGTTTTCTCTGATACAAGCCATGCATGCTTTCCATACGTGTTCAGACTAAGAAAACTTATTATATGTGTCATGTTTGAAGGTCTCTCTCTTTGTATGGTGAGGTTGATGAGGTGCACAATAGTAAGTTAGTAATAGAAGAACGAAGGCCAAATGTAATTGCATTAGTCTAATCCTCGTACACGGTTCAAGAACATGAATAGATTCTTGCTTCTTAGTTCTATATTTGCTAGTAGAGTACTACCTGCATTAAATTTTAATTTTGTTTAACATTATAATATAAGTCTCCTACATCTAGTAATAAAGATACATTGTGACGTGTTTTAGTTCAGGTGTACAATTCAACTTCTTCACTCCACCAACCATTCATGTTGATCCATTTTCGAAACTTTGTGATTGGATCTTTCGCCACTTTACAATAATCCACTTCATCCAATTTGTGGTATCTACGTTAATCGTCTGAAGTGTCATCCTATCTTCACTTGCAGCGAAAATTAGGAAACTCTCATGTTACTCTGATCATAATATACTATGTATAAATAAAGGATTTAATGGATACTCATATTGTTAAATAAAATTTGTACATTTGTTATTGCCATGAGCCTTATCACATCCACATGGCCAAGAAAGGAGCACCTATATTTTATTATAAATTTTATTCATACTTATGATTATAGAACATGCATATGTTATGCATTTTAGCTTGAGCCCCATCACAATCACATGGCAACAATAAAATGTTTCACCTTAGTAGAATACAACCATTTTATTGGGTATAGGAACTCAAAACTATAAATCTAGAAATCCTCCAAGCCCATCCTCTTACAAACCACTATGATTGAGATGCAAAGACAAATTTACATTTTTACAATCTCACACTTAAGGGAACCTGCAAGAGCTAGTGTTGGAATGTTTTGAGTTTCGACAATAACACTTGAATTTTGTTAAAAGAGGATATGATTTTTTATATAAAATAAACGATAGCAACAAGAGTGTAAATTAACCTACCTATTATATGCTATTAATAGATATTATTATTAAATAACCTCTAAACAAAAGTGTAAAACTAACCAAAGATTGCAAACCCTACAAGTATAAATAATTATCAATCTACCTATCGAATTATATGATTATTAAGTAGCATATGGGATATTGTGAATCCCAAATATACATGGAAATTTGTAGAAAATAGAAACATGTAGATAATGTGAACCGTAAAAATTCAATATGAAAAAACAAAAATTAAAAATATATATATTTATCAACCAAAAAATAAAAAATATTGTAAAAAAAATTTTTAAAAATTTAAATTAAATTTAAAATAAAAAAAAAAAAAAAAAACCATATTAAGAATAAATAAATTATATATTTATATAACCCGATGGGTTAGCTCGAGGGGTTGAGAGTTTTTGTTTACAAGCAAGAGGTCACGAAGTCAAGTCCTCGGGCATATATATTGTAGAGATTGTTGGGCCTCACTCAATGTCCCCACGGGGTTAGGTTGACAAAAATACAACGAGGCGATTTACCTCGCATGTCATCCTCGAAATGAAGAGAAGTCAAGTTCAGAGATTTCAAATAAGTTGTAGTTTTAACCTCGAAAACAAAAAATGTTCATGTTGTTAGCACCACTTTTCGATTCGAGAGTTGATTTTAAATTTCTTGTCGACAACATTACAATGTTGTTAACAAAAGGTGGTGTTTTTAAACAAAAAATAGTATTTCTGGTAGCACCATTTTTCGAAACGGGGGTAAAAATAGCCACTAAATGTGACCTCTAAAAACACAAAAACTCTGGAGGGTTCTCGTCAAGTTGGTAACTATGTTTTGGGGATCTTTAGTCTCACTATGTGAATAATAGTTCCATGGTATCTTGCATTGAGCTATCATTCTTACAAGGCATAAAGATTGTCACTCTTCAAGAACTAGTAAACAAGCACAAATATTGTGTCATGGTTTTGTTATGTTGCCAATAGCCCCATAAGAAAAACAATGGAGGCAAATTACCCAAGACGAAAAGGAATAGATAAAGGTATCAACAAGCTTGGTTTCTTGTTGACCAATTTTGCAAAGGCACAAATAACCTAATGCCTTAGTGACCTCAGTAATGTGCCTCCTAGATAATCTTTCCACGCCCAATGCTCACTAGAACATGATTTTCCAATAATGAACTAGTGTGCAAGGATATTGAATAAATCTATTTAAATACTAGAGATGGTTTATATTTGTGTTGTCAATATTATGTTTGATGACCATGGGAATCCAAACTAGTCAATAAGCATTAATCAATGGTTGGGTCAAGCAATCTATTATACTGTGTAAATTCCCATGCTTATGCTTGATCACTAGATGGCATTGTTGTATATATGTCGTCCACCTCAATGGAGGTGTGCTTTGCAAATCGTTGTGTATGGACAAACTATAAATCTTTATGGAAAGAATATTTAAGTCTCTCTATCTATGATGTAATGTCAACATTGTTTAACAATTCAAAGTAATTACATAGAGTTGTTTTATAGGGTGAACAATTCTTGACATCATCATTGAGGGATTCAAAATTATATGTGTTAGAGCATCTATATTATAGACAAATAGCTTTGATTTTCGTGTCAATATGAATTTCAAAGGGTTGGGGCAATTCAAGTAAACGCAAGATAGGCATTATGCATAATATGTATTTCAGTTCTTTGAAGGACTATTGTTTCGTTGAGTTATAATATAATACTATCTTATTTGTATTTTCATGTAAGAGAGAATGAAGGAGTTGTGTGACACAAGAGAAACCCAAGACAAATCTTCTATAGAAATTCAAGCCAAGGAAGATTCACAAATTTGTGAGACTATTAAATGTAGGCCTGAGTTTGATGAGTCACTTGTAGCATCTCTAGATCCATGTGTACTTGTGTCACATTGACAATAAATTCAAGGTCCCAAAGACGCTTAATGTGAAATCTAATCTCTTTGTGTTAGCATAAATCTTGTGTTCATGCAACATCTTGAGATCTAAATCGATGTGCCAAAGGTGCTCATTCAATGCCATGGTAAAGGTACAAACGTCGTGATCAAAATAAACAACAAATTTGCTTGTAATCATAATGAGCATGGTCATTCATGTATTAGTAAGATTGAATGGAATCTCCAAACACTCTTACAACTCATTATTATCTTTCAAATTCATCTTCCAAGCATCTTGGGGGTCAATAGGAACCTCATTGTATCCACACTTAATGTTTGCAACAAAAACAAAATCCCTTCAATGTGCCTAGAAGATTATTAATTCGAGGAATTAGGTACATGTTCTTGATTGTGATTTCATTCAAGGTGCAATAATCAATGACAAGGTGCCAAGAACCATATTTCTTGGGAACAAGCATAATGGGGTTCCTCAAAAGAGAAGTACTCACCTTCACTTGTCCCCTCTTCTAGAGATCATGTATGTGACATTGAATTTGCTCATTCTCCAAGAGGAGTATGTGATGCAAATATTTGTTGGGTAATGATGCATCAAGGACAAATTGTGATGTTGAACCTCAGAATAGAGTAGGACTCCAATGGAATTAGTGAAAACATATTTGTATTCCTCTAGAAGCATGGGCAATTGCTTCTATTGAGTGTGTTGCACAACAATAGAAAATTGGACTAACAATGTTCTTGTGCATGGCCACCAATGTAATTGTTATCGAGATATACTTTTAAGAGTGGTCAATCAACTTACAATGACATTTCATAGAAACCAAAGAAACTTAGATTGGATATTACCTCGAACACAAAATACTCTTTTGATATTGATGTCAATGCTCCAAGGGAAACTTGTGGATTCCAAACCATTCTCATAAGTAAGGTTTTCCTAAATGTACATCATAAATCTCCATAGGTGCTACGTTGCACAACACTTTTATTCTTCCATGGATACATGGTATATTGGAATATACACTAGTGCGTGATGTGTAACTCCTTCCCTACATTGAGCCATCCTGGGTAGGATTGGGTAGCTAATTTGAATCATTAAATAGCGGTTGAAGATATCATATTATTTTGACTCATCATGCCAATGATTAAATGCAAAGATTATCGATAAACCCCTATTTGTTGTGAGACATACAATGATTTTCTTCCTCCAAAGAAATGGTCTTAAAGGAGGTTGAGCCTATATGTGTTGTAAGATTACAACGATGGAGGATTATGGTTTGGAATCTACAACTTGCTTCCCTCAATCTTGCACAACATATCGACAACCTACACCTTAGCTTATATCAAATCAACCAGACATACTAGTGCTAGAAATTACCAAACCATGAAGTTAAAGATAGTTGAAAATCAAATCTACAATAAGGCAATTTTAGACCATTGAAAACTTCATATATGTGTATAAAGATAAATTTCGTGAACATATCATAGCTTCATCGCAAGTCTAATACAATTCTCTAACTCTCCAAAACCCTAGTTAGGGAAAACAAAGAAAACCTTAGCTCACACCAAGGCGCTCCAACAAGCCAACATCACACAAACATGTCCTCCAAGACAAGATGATTCCTCTTCTTTTTGTTTTCAACAAGTACAACCTAGAGTTTCATCTCAAAACCCTAATCTATGAGTCTCCAAGGGATAAAACCCTAACCCTAGCATCCAATATGCTCCAAGAAACCGTAGCAACTCCAAAACAAAACGAGAAGGTGAAAATGAAGATGCACAAAAGAGAGGAAGACTAGTTCACTCTTCTTAGTCACATCTCTAACACAAGATAATGATCAAATATAAGAATGATGGGATTCTCTCATTTATATATATGAGGTAAAGGAGGCCAACAATACATATGTGGGTTTTATCCCTTAGGATAAACCTACAAAGCCACGTGTAAAATCACCCATGTGGAGTGCTACACTCCAAGGATACACATGTCAAGCTCCAAGGTGATTTCTTCCACAAATAAGGGCACTCCACAAGATGTTTCCAAAACTCTTCCTCCAAGCCTTCAGGGACTCCAATGCTCCTCTTAAGCCACATGGACCACTAAGTCCACTCCCCCTGCATGAACATTTTCATAACCCAGGTATCCCCAAGTCAAATCCATTCCTCCATGCAAGCATCCAAGCTAACCCATGTCGTATAGGGTTCAACGTCCTCCTCCAGAATGTCAAACGCTCCCTCAATGCAAGGGAATTATCCAATCAAGCAACCTCCTCCATGTGGCCAACATGTAAAACGTCACTAAGCTATCTTAAGATCTCCAACGCCCTAAGGAAGAAAGTCATACAAACAAACAATTAAGGTTAAGAAACGATTGAGTAAGCCACCTCCAATGTGAAAATCCATCATTAACCATCCACAGACCAATCATACATTATATACCCCAAATCTCATTAAGCACCCCCAAACATGGTGTAAACACTTTTAAAATACCTATGTAAGTTAACACTACCTTTTTACACACAAAAAAGTGTTTTCACCAACATTGATAAACTCTCCATAATTTCACCAAACCTACCATCTGCAAATATGTACCTTATGTAGTCTCAAAATCAACCCAAACATCATCCTCCATCAAGGTATCACACCACTCCTCAAGACACCTAAAAGACTCATAAATGGAAGAAACCAATGAAATGTGACTAGCATATCTCCTAGGAGGTATACTCACCCTCATTGAAGATGTAGGTGCTCATGCATGTTCTTGAGCCTCCTACCATGTTTGGGTACGCTATCTTGTCTTTATACATGCTACAGTAGAAGGTGAGGATACATCTACTCCCAATTTGACCTCATCTACCTCTAAATTTGATTTGGCTTTAACTTTTGAATCAATATCTAGAACAACAATCACCTCTCTCTTCTCAGTCACTAAAGGAGAATCTTGGGAACTAGAATATCTAACATCCTCATTAATCTTCACCTCTCCACTCACTCCAATTTCTCGTAGTGTCAAAATATTAATCATGCAAGCTATAGAAGTATCAATGTATCCATCAACACAAGATGTTAGCATAGCATCTCAAAGCTCCAAAGAATGTTGACCATGTGTGAGTCTGAAGGAACATATCCCTAGATCATCAACAACCTGTCAAACTCCATCATCCCCCATGTCATCATCGTGGGAAAAAATATGTGGACAACACATCAAGATTTGTCCTAAACATACTACAAAGGTAATTACATCTCCATACAAGAGCAAGACAAATGAATCACATCTATCAAAATCACAAAGATAGATATACATAGAAGTCACATACATCCTAAAATACGAAGCTCGTGATATAAGAAACAACCGACACAATGCTATCGTGAACCTGTGAACATGAGAATCCCTTTCATGCACCTCAAAACCTCTAGCAACTAAAACAACCTAAACTAAGTCAACTCCCTCTTTCTAAGATAAACCTTAAGCAAAATTAACATCGCGGTCATAAGAAAATCCAAGCACCTTGTCTTTGTACTCTTCAACACTCCCATCAGCTGCAAGCTTGAAAATCAATCTATGATTCCACAATAGTTTATGAACCTATCTCCATGGAATTCCACCATGCACGCTCTACATGTGCCTCCTCAAAACTAGAAGTCTTATCTTACACCATGCTGGAATGTACAAGTGCCACTAGATCAACAACTTGTAATGGCCACCCTCTCGCACACCTCTAGCCAAAGTTCTCAAACTCGCTATACAAAGTTCTCTCGAGCACAAACACACTAAACAAAAGGCATCCAAGAAGGAAAAAATCCAACAAGGCGATGGATACCAACTCCTGGTCCTCCACCTGTGTTCTAATGGTGGCCAACTGATATCTCAACTGATTGACCTTGATCAAGTAGTGCAACACAATATTTGTCTTGCACGTATGAATGGCTAAAAGATGGTTTCGCAAGAGAATTTATCAAGAAGCATAAGAGTTTTGAAACAACTCAATCAAAGCTCCAAACATGCCCTTACCTATCTTCTTCCTCGCAACATGAAAGATGAAATAATCTTTCACTAAATCAAGAATAAGTCTCTTTGCCTTGGCTTTCTTCTTTCGATTAGCAACAAACTATGTTGGATTGGTAGGTTTTCAAATCACTTTCTCAAAATACTCACAAACATCAACGTCCTCCACAAATATTTGTAATCTAATCTTCCAAAATACAAAATTGGAAACTCCATCCAACCTATCACACTCTCTAAAACCGAGAGTCATATTACACATCCTAAAACAATCCTTGAGTGCACAAATCAACAATATATGAAGTAGACAAAACCCTTTCTAGGGTCCAAACTCTTCTTTCAAGCAACCTAGGGATCACACCCAACAACCTCAACAAGGTCAAGCACCTCTCTCAAGTATGCCACAACTGAAATATCAACTCCCTCTTACACTTGAGTGATATCAACCACAAAAGCTTTGATACCATGTAAAAAACTTCTGCACTAGAACAATTAATGCAACATCAAAATTTCCACCTCTTTCCTAAAGGTTTCAAGGATCTTAGACCTATGAATTTTCAACCTTAGGGTTATTATGAAATATAAATAAAACAATAGCAATAGTGGACAACATTTCACCTCTTAACAACTCCAATCAACAAAGTTATCCAAGGGAAAAGAAACCAATGTGTGCCAACAATTTTTAACCCTTAAGGGCAATTTTATCATGCATGAAATAGCTCTGACATTCACTTTATGGTGGTGGTAATTACAATAGTAAATTTGCCATATATTTTTTAATATTAATGTTAAATCACTTAATAATTTCAACATTAACTTATGTCAAATCAACAAAACATACTAGTGCTAGAAACTACCAAACCATGAAGATAAAGATTATTGAAAATAAAATCTACAATAAGGCAATTTTGGACAACTAAAAACTATATATATATGAGTTCATGTATATACATAGCCTCATCCTAAGGCTAGTGCAATCCTCTAGCTCTTCAAAACCCTAGCTAGGGAAAACAAAGAAATCACTAACTCACACCATGGAGCTCCAACAAGCTAGCATCAGAAAAACATGTCTTCCACGACAAGATATTTATTCTTCTTCTCTTCAACAACTACAACCTAAGGTTTAGCTCAAAACCATAATTTCCATGCTCCAAGGGATGAAACCCTAGTCCTAGTATTCAATAATCTCCAAGAAACCCTAGCGACTACAAGATGAGAGATAGAGTAAAAATGAAGATGCACAAGATTGAACAACATTGATACGCTCATCTTGGTCACATCTCTAACACAACATAATGATCGAAGATGAGAATGATGAAAGGATTCCTTCATTCTTCTATATATATATATATGAGAGGCAAGGGAGGTCATCAATAAATATGTGGGCCTTAGCCCTTACAAGAAACCTAAAAATCCACATGTAGGCTCACACATGTGGAGTGCTACACTTCAAGGGTACACATGTCAAGCTCCAAGAGGATGTCATCCACAAGCAAGGGCACTCCACAGGATGTGTCCAAAACTCCTTCGATCCTCCAAGGACTCAAACGCTCCTCCTAAGAGATGTACTCCACTAGGCACACTCCCCATGCATGAATATTGACGCAACCAAGGCATCTTGGGGTCAACTCCATGCCTACATGCAAGCATCTAAGCTATCCTGTGTTATCTAGGGCTTAACACCCTCCAAAATGTCAAATGCTCCTCCAAAACAAGGCATTCTCCAAGCAAGCAACCTTCTCCATATGACCAACTTGTAGAATGGCACCACGTCATTTGAATATCTCCAACACCCTAAGGAAGAATTTCATGCATGCACCCAATTAAGGTCAAGCAACTACTAAGTAAGCCACATCCAATGTGCAAATCCATCACCGACCATCTAGGGGATAATCATACACCATGTTCCCCAAATCTCATGAAGCACCCACAAGCATGGTGTAAACACTTTCAAAATAATCACGAAAGCTAACATTATGCATCATTTACAATCGTGTTGAGTGTGTCAAAAGGATGTTGGTAGGGGTAGTTGTATTGAGCCCGATCTTGTACTCAAACCTAGTCCAAATAGGGATTCCACTGCGCTCTAGTATTATGTGGAATTCAAAAATCTTGCAAGCCACATATGAAGCTTATGGGAAGGTGTTTGAGCTATGTTATCCCCAATTTGTGGGATAACTAAGGAGATGATGTATCGAGGCCCTCGGGTTGCATATATGGAGTGTCGAGAGACCACATGACTAGCAGTGTTCATTTGCACATATGGAAGCCCACTCTATCACCACAGTTTGGCTCAATCGTCAGCGCATCCACCACACTAGCTAGCTTCTGGACGACACATGGGTCTTTCTCCATGCGGTACAAGTCGGGTATTGTGGCAGGTAATCACCCTAATATTTGAGGCATTTAAACGTGTTGTATTTAAGCTGCTTTTGATTATAGAATGTCAACTTGGACATTATGCTCTTCACCCTGTTTCACCTTGGTGAGTGTCATAGATTTCCTAGTAAGTGGCCAACCTTTGGGGAAGGTTTGCAACTGGAGGAACCTCGAGGGGTTATCATACCTTTCTCGACCATGCTTACCACTTTCCGCTCATTACGTTCCCATAATATTTTCCCTCTTCTAAGCCCTTTGACCTTAGTGACCCAAGAACGGCATGTACCTCATTTCATGGGAAGAAGGGATCGAAGGCCCAGGGGGATGGTTGCTAGCAAAACAGAAGAGCCTAAAATAAACCTTCGACATGCTCGCCCAGTCAGGTCCTGAGAACGATGATTTGCTTCTCTTGAAAGAATTGAACACCTGCACAATAGCAAACACATAATAACTAGCACAGCCACATCATTGTATGATGTGGTTGATGAACGCCGAAAGGCAATTTAGATATGCTAAGGCTTCTAGAATTTGTATAAATTTCTCGAGAGTGATACAAACCCTAACCCTAATATAACCCTAATTTTAATAATGTATTAATTATTTTCAAAATTATTTTGGTTTCTATTAACATCATCATATTTTCATAAGCTTCAATTTTATTAACACCATTTAGACACAGCTAGAGTGGTAGAAACAAAATGATTGGACAGAAAGTAAAATAATTAACAAAGTTAAAAATTATTTTAAACTCTCCATACACACATGCAACATACAGGTAAAGTATTCTCCACTCACACAACATTATTAAAAAAAGTCTCTCACTTAGCATCAATGAAGTTTAAAGAAGTTTGGCTAGCAACATGATCTATATGTCTCCACTCACGCAACATTAATTTAAAAAAAAAAACACATACAGCTGGTAAAAAGTAGATCTGACATTGGCGCCACCACTAACAATGCACACACCTTAGCTTATATCACTGTTATTAAAAAGACAATACTCCCATTATTCTTTTTGTATTTCATAATAATTTTTGAAATACAAAATGTGCGAGGAACATAAATCAGGAATGGTTACTAAGGTTAATGTCTGGTTATTACTCAAATACAATGTGCTTGACATCGCTCCAAGCTATTATTTTGCTCTTTGTACCGATTATAATTATTTTATGTAATGTAGATAATTTTTAATTATTATCTTGCAACATGGTAGCCATCGTCCCAGGCCACCGACCCAAAGACTGTGTCTGAATTGGGCGGTCTCAGCGCCAGAATTGCATTGGAAAATCCAAGATATATTTATGCAGAAAACCCATCTTTTGTGAGTTGATTAGCCATGAAAACCTTGAGATGTGAAGTCCCGCTATTGGATGTATAAATGGATGATACAAACAAGAAAAAAACATGATTGCAAAATTCACATGGAACTTCGAAATAATGACGCTATCAATTAATTACCCCTCCTTGCGCTTTTCCAGAAAACTTTGCAGAGATCGTTGCCTAGCAATAGGATATCTGCACACTTACAATTCAAGCACCCATAAATAATTTGTTTTTCATAACTTAACTAATTTTAATCTCCATAACTTTACCATTTAAAGTAAATTCTACCTAAGCATACCATATGATGAAGTGTTGATGTGCTCAACGATCTCAAAGACCTACTCGAAGTTGTTGTTATGAGGTTAGTTGGACGAGAACCCATTATATTCAGCCAAGGCCATTATAGCTTGAGCCTAGTCCAATTATTGAAACTATAACAATGCAATAACTCCGCTAAAATGAAAGAGACTGTAGTCAATTTAAACACTATTTAGATAAAATAAAGCTTGCCTTTTGCACAGAGACGTTATAGACCTTCATCTTCCCTAAAATTGTTAACTGAGGAGGCCAGAAATAGGGTTTTTCCACAGGCCTACTTGAAACAATACCAATGCGTGTTTTTCTAGGCGAATATCTCACGAAGTCCTTCTGATTATATAATGCCTTGGATTCAGCAAAAGGCTCCTTGTAATGGCCCCTACCATGAGTGGACTAAGCCCTTCTTTCATCTCTCAATCCTTGTATCGAAAACATCTGATGCATAAATAAATCAATTCAATACGCATGCCTCAAATTGTCATGCTTGCGTTAATTGAAACGCCCGCCGTGAAAAGTGGCATTATGCATTATCACGCTTGCTTCACATCCCAGAAAACTTATCGACCAACATCCATACCATGTCGGCACTCTTCACATCCCAGGAAAACGTATCGAGCTAAACGTGGCATCCATACCATGTTGATCATGGCACTATTTGCATCCGAGGAAAACGTGGCCATGTCCCACTTACCCCACCAGTGAAAGACCCTGTAAAAAATATTAACGGGTCTTCGCACAGTTAAAAAGCTTCAGAGGTTATTAACATAATTTACAATTATTATGTTAATTGCTCTAATTACCTTTTTTAGTGATGAACAGATATATTTTGTCATGCAAGGAAGTTAATGGTTGGAATCACAACTCTTTATTTATTGTGACAACGAAGAATATTCGGACCATATCAAATCGTGTCCATTAAAAACCCAACTGTAATTTAAAGACCATTAAATCTGGCCATTTCCAATAGGTGTGCGCCTTTTGGCGTAAATATCTCGCTTGAATATAAGACTAACACAAGTGTGTTACAACGCTTTACATGGTTACCCCTATGGCACTTTGTGGACCTCTTTGTTCAAGTGACATTGTGTTACTTCCCCCCAAGATAATCGATTCATTATTGGGAGTGCACACGTGTTTGGATCATTGATTAATTAATAAATTGCAATAAATGAGCTTGGAAAAACGTTGCATTGAGGAAGAAGGTGCAGCACACCCCCTACAAAGGCACCCATAAATGAGATAATACGAACCCTTGTATGTCATGAAACTCATTGACCTATGAAGTCTAACCCCCTATCCACCTCATCATCCACTACATGACCTTGAAGGGGCACCCTTAGGAGCATCCCCTACTTGAGGGCTCTGGTTTACCCAATAGGAATTTTATGACACCCCTCCCATACCTAAACTTGGTCAATTGTATAAGGTCTTAGAGCATTTGTTTAATTTGATGAGGTAGTTTTGATGCACATGTTTAGGTGCCTTACTTATTAGATGTGGTTTACATTTGTCATGATATCTTTGACTTGAGATCTTTGGAGTGCATACCCTTTTGTTTTGCACGACCCTACTTGGTGGCCAGTTTTGGGAGAACAAGCCTAGCTTGGGCTTCCATGGGGCAAGAAGCCCACAGGTTGCATGCCTAGGGCCCGCACACCGGATCACAGAGACATGCCTTTGGAGGCTTACACGGCATCATGGAGGATCTAACCTAGTCCCTACCACCTAAATGTTTTTCTTGAAAGAGGCAAAACATCACATTTTTTAGGCTTGACGTCATAAAGGGGCTAGGGTTTGGTGGTGATGGAGTTTCTCATTAACACTTTGCATGATTTGATCAGAGAAGGCATGGAGGGGGCATAGCGCATGAGAAGGCCTTTGGAGGCCAAACATTCCATCCCCAACCTCAATTATTTGTCAAATATGCCAAAACATTGCCCTAAATGTGCAAAAGTGAAATTTAAATGAATTGTTTAATATTATTTGTGTAAAGGAGCAAGATTAGGGATGTTGACCCCTATCTTGTATTTTACCCTAAAATTAAGTGGACAAACTATGTGTCAGACATTTTGTATAAATAGAGATCATGTGAATCTATTTTCATGACATAACTCTCCCATTGTGAGAAGTACTTAGTTGAAATTTCCGCTACGCTTGAGGATTTATGGTGTTTATCTCTTGTGCAAATGTTTTTTTGGTGTTATCTCTTGGTGATTGGATGAGCTAAAGTGGTGTGCACCTCTTGGAGGCTTGCTCTCTTGCTATTGGATGGTAAATTGCTTGGTGAACTAGGGTTTGACTTCTCTCTTTCTTGGAATTGGTAAGGAAAAATCTACATTGTTAATTATTTCTTGCTCTTTCTTGGTTATTGTTGGTTTAAACCCTAGGAGTATGTTGGATACACCCTTCACTAAACTTCAATTAATTTGCTAAGTTTACAAGTCATTTTACAAGGGTTGCTAGGAGAAATACGAGTGTGTATACCCTCCTAGACTTTACCCTAGTTGGATTAGCATACCCTAGGGAGTAAGAGTATTTACACCCCTAGAGATCTTGTTGATCCAACTTATGTTTAAAGACTCCTTTCACCCAAATATTAAAGGCACTAATCTGATTTTTGCATTGAAAATATAAAATAGTTGCCTCGATAAATGTGAAAAATCACTCTTTTGAGATTGTCAAATTTGGAATCAATTCTATGCTTTATGTGCTTGGTTGAGCCACTAGGGCATCTCAATTTCTCAAGTATTTCTTCTTCTTGTTATAACTTTTTGTCTACAGCCATTAGGGCTACTGAAACCCTAACTCTCTTTCATTTATAACTCACCACTCAACCGTCGAAAGTTGTTGAGTTTGTCACATTAATCTACTAAGGCTAGCACACTTTTTGGGTAGATTATTGGCAAGTTTTGACGGTTGATTCATTTGCTGTAATAACTTGTTTGTTACAGCCGTAAGGCTGATAATTACTTCTACAAAACTTGTTTACAACAACCTTACATTGTTGCTAAAGTTTTATGTTATCTTCTTGAGTTAAACTAGTCATTTACTAGCTTGTCCCTTGTGCTTTTCACTAAACTTTAAGCAACTTTATTTTGCAGCTCTTAATATATTTTTGTTGTTGATATACTCTTGTTTACTACTGCAATTAGGGACAGCGAGCTTAGCTTGCTTGTCCACGTAACATTATACGCATATATTTGGCTTGTTTTTGTGTCTTGGGTAGGTACATCACTCTTTACAGGTACTCGTGTCTCTTGGCAACTTTTGGCTATCACCAAGACTCTTTCTCAAGCCCTTTCCACACTTAATATCTTGACCTATAGGGGCTACACTTCCATCATTCTACTTTATGTCTGATTTCCCCCTAGTATCACCGAGATTTCCCCCTAGTATCACTGAGATCCCCCCCTTCAGATGATTCTCTCATCTCTAAATTGACGAGAATACCTGCCTAAGGTGACAGTGGGTAGGTGTTTTCTAAGTTGTCGTCATTTGGTGGTTGGGTCGGGCTTTGCCCAACCTACAACTTGTGCGATAACAAGCTCTAATACCAATCATTTGACTCTAGTGTAAGATCAAACAAGTTAGATGTAAGCTATCCCTAAAACTATGGGGAGATTCACCAATGAATGTGACTTGAGTCATGCTAAGACAAAGGACCAAGTTGGCCATGATAGAATCAATGCAAGACACTATTGTGAATGAATTTAGCAATGGATTAATGCAAGCAATTTTTAACTAAATGTGGTGTGAAAGCTTATATCAATCAAGGAAGATTAACAATAATAGTAGAATAAAACAATAGATCAAGCAATGTGCTATTGTGACTTTGACATGGCCAATTAAACAATAACCATTAACACTTATTTGTGGATGTGTGCTTAGCAATTACCCAAAGATCCAAGAAAAGATTACTCTAGTGTGCAACTTATTGTCAATCTAGATAATGCTACAAATTGAGCAAAGACCAAAGCATTATAAGGGAACATTGAGACTCGAGGCATGCAAAGATACAACCATGGAGTTAGATCTCTTGATACAACAAATCATCACACCATCTAAACAATTTATAAGTATGACAATACATATTTAAACAAGGAATGATAATATCATTGATGGAGGTGGTCTTATATGGTTGGCCTCTTGCACAATGAACAAGGATATGATCATTGCATTGTCAATCCAGATAATGCTACAAATTTAGCAAAGACCAAAGCATTATAAGGGAACATTGAGACTCAAGGCATGCAAAGATAAAACCATGGAGCTAGATCTCTCGATACAATAAAACATCACACCATCTAAACAATTTACAAGACAATACATATTTAAACAAGGAAGGAGTGATAATATCATTGATGGGGGTGGTATTATATGGTTGGCCTCTTGCACAATGAACAAGGATGATCATTGTATTGTTTCTTAGAATCGAATCAGCATGGGCATGTGGTGCCTTGGTTAGAATTGATTGCTAGTGCATTTATTGGCCTGATCAACTTTAATTGCCCAATTGGTCAATCACACCCAATCTAATATGTGATGTGTCGATAATCTAGATTGTTGAGTTGTCCCTGAGGTGGCTTTATCAAGTCATCTATTGATCTATCTACAAAGCTAGTGCCAATTAGAACGGGTATTGATGCTAGAAGAATTGTGCATTGGAGATCAAGGAATGGTCAAGGAAAAGGGTTTCAGTAGGACATAGAACAAGCAATAGTTCTGCAAGAGGGTAGTGCGTCAGTGTTCATTGCATGAGTTGAGCAAATATATAAATGCCCAAACATCTTAATCTATGTCAGCTCGGCATAAATACAAGCCCAAATGTCTTATATGTCAGCTCAACATATATACAAGCCCAAATGTCTTATATGTCAGCTCAACATATAAACAAGCCCAAATGTTTTAGTCTGTATCAACGCAATTGCATTGAAATATGGCATACACCTTTAGAGGTTTGTTGCATATTAACTTTCAAGCAATTTCAATTAGTGCATTGAAACTGGCCGAACCGGAACCAAAACCAGCCAATTTCACTGGTCCAACCCTCCCAAGCATCAAACCAGACCAAACACCAGTTCCATAGTGAACTGACCAATTCAATATGTATCCAATCAAGTTGGTCGATTCGACCAATTCCCCTTCTGAAATGGTCCAAACACACAAATCACACAAAGAACAGACTAAAAAAGGGAAAAATTTTAAAAAGATGGAAAACACAAAAAAGCAACCCCCCTCCAACCGCAAAACATGGATGTACATGAATATCCAATGGCTTGGATTTAAATTGATGTACATGAACATATATATTTTTAATAAATTTTGCATATTTTGTGTATTTCTTGTTCAGCCAGTTCAGAAACCACTTCACTAGCAGATTCCGGTCCAATCTGACCCTCGGCCAGTTCTAGTTTCGGTTCCAACTTTTAAAACATTGATTCCTATACACTAACTGAACACATCTCATGTTGACCATAATGACCTCATTTAGATAAATCATTACCTTAGAGAAATACATCACTTTAAACCCATTAAATGCTTTGGCAAATTTTGTGTCCCATACTGATTTCTCATTGCTGTCTTGTGCATATTAGGGCCAATCTCTCCATATTAAGTCTAAAGTAAAATCATGTACAAGGTCGGGTTTGCATTCCAAGAGAATTTGTTTCTATTGCCATATGGATCCATGCCCCTTTTATACATGGGGCATTGCATACCAAAACCTCCCAAGCCATTTGTCCCCCAGACCAATTATTTGCTCTTGCAAGACCCCTTCAACCTATGTTCTTGAGTTGGGGTACGACATTTAGCAGTGCACTCCATTATCATCTAGTATGACAGGATCAAGCATGCTATGTATACATTGCTAAAAACTTGCCTTCAACTGCTACAAACTTAATGTTGCATAAGGTTGGAACTTCTAAATGCTTTTGTATTTTGTCTCTAAATTTTTACCCATCGAGGTGATGGTTATTCTTCATCGGAGTCCTGAACAATACTAGTAATTTTCCGCTTACGTGCCATATTGATTTTCATCCCTGGGTCATTATCACTATCTGTTTTGCTTTCCTCTGCAACTACATTAGCTTCTGAAGGAATATCCTGAGATCCATCTGCTTCCTCCCTTTCAGATTCATCTTGTGATTCATTGCCTGAAACTGCAGCATCTGATTGATTAGCTTCATCCGGCTGATTGTTGTCATCCTGCTTATTTTTTTTGCTTGTATCCAGTATTTTAAAGTCCCTTGCAGTACTGCGTTTGGCATGCCTCATCAGGTTGACTTTAGTGACTTTGCTAAGCTGGATAAGATATTTTTCGTAGTCCTCCATGTGGAAAATCAGATTTGGAATAGTTTTAAATTCCCTTTTGATCTTGTTTACCACACCTTTTGCCTGTAAATTCTCTTGTTGGTCCTGCAGCCAGCGAAGAAAAACATAATAACCTGAAAACTACTTTACAAATAAATCCATTGCTCAGTCAAAAATTAAATATACACGATAGGAAAACAAAATTCAAAAAATAAAAATAGCGGCCTCTTGGAAGAGCAGATAGTCATCTTGGCCAGAGCCTTTAATTGCACTGATTGACAACTGCCAAAACATACATACATACCCT
>JZKD02S0202387.1:0-13372 GCA_000966675.3 Picea glauca | reverse complement strand
CTTCTAGAAGGATCTTCCTCTAGATGGTTCTATTGATAGACATATTTACTATAAATAGAAGTTGAGGGTATGAGAACCCTATCTTGGATATTATTGTAATAGAGCTCTTCTCGACTGGAGGTTCCCCCCTCGAAGAGGCCCGTGAAAATTTCTCTTAGTAATCGAAGTGCTCTTTCTGGTGTTATTCTATCATCATTTTAGTATTATTGTGGTGTTATTATGGTTATATTGTTGTTCATCTTCCATTTCTAGCATTTTATTTATGTTCTGCATACTTTTTATATTTTGAGTATTACAAATAGGACATTATGAGGATTGGACACATTCTTTTGTACTTGGGAAGACATCTTCTCAAGACTTTTCAAGAAGTAAAAAGGAAAATTCAATGGCTTATTGAATTGGAAATGAGCTAATAATCGAAAATGGTAGGCTTTAAAAACATAATATCTACCTTCACAAGTGATAATTCTGGTGATGACAATTAGAGGGTTAATTAGCTCATCTTTAATCCACTCCTTGGAGTATCTCTTAGCTCCAGAAACATTCTAAAACTCAGGCCTGAAAACCTTGTTGTAGCTTGACTGTGGCAACTGGTGGTGTTTGAACCAACAATCTCCAACTCTTGGAAGCTTTGTGGCTAAGGAAATTGACTCCTCATATACCCCACACATGCCATCCTTCCATCGAATCCGATGGATAATTGTAGAGAAATGTCATCATCGTGGCCCTACAGATGGGTCAATAACGGTCCCCACCCTGTGTGAAGGAATACCTCCCTACATTGTGCGAACTCAGGCATAGCAAAGAGGTCAGCATAGGAGGACGACTCATATCATTTGGGCAAGGTGACAGTGTGGAGAATAAATAGAGGAGTAGAATTGGACAGAGGACGAGCACAATTGGGAAGAGGATGAGCGCAATTGGGCAGAGGATGAGCACAATGCATGAATGAGATAAAAATTTAAGTTAACCCTCCAATTTTGAATGCACCCAAGGTGGAAACGGTTAAATTCGTTGATGAATTCATCACACACAAGTTTCCATGTGTGAGTATAAGCACATCGATTTCGAATTTGAAGAGTATCTTTTGGAGGCAATCATAATGATGAAGGATTTAGATCAATGTCCAAGTCTTCGACTTGGACATTTGATCATAAAAATGTGTTTAAAAATTGTATCATTCAACTATCAAATTCCATTTAACTATCTCATCATGCAATTGAACAACCAAATTAATCCAAAACGATCCCTGGTTACCTGAAATCATTGTCATTTATTGTGTGTATGCACCTCATATGATCCTTTATATGGTGTGTCATCCAGTCGTCCATATGTCACCCCATATGGTATTTCAAATCGCACTCCATACAACACTCCATATGTCACTCCATATGGTACTCCTGTGCGAAATGAAATTTGTTCATCCTGTAATGGATGTTTTATCCATAGCACTCAGTCGTAAACAATTTTGACAGTCACAATGAATAGGATAAGAGTGTTTCATTATTACTTGTTTTTCCATCGTGCTCACACATCATAACAATTTGTTCCTCTATCTCGCATATTATAAGGCATGTAATCATAGTCTGAAATGAAAACTCTGTAGAGAAAAACCAGTTAAGTGGTCTGTCGAAGAAATATACAGAAGGTTTATAACACACAATGATCATTTCAATAAAAAATAACTGCTGATATAATAGCATGTATCATGAGAACAATATACATAAATTTTTACAAAGATTATTCTTCTTCTTCTCATGGATTATAGATAGGAAGTGTTGTCATTTGTCAGCTCATGAAACCCCTCCCCCACTCCTAAGTATTGTGACACCTCACAATAAAAAATATAGGAAACCAGTCAATTCTCCCAATAGCTGAAGATTTACAACTTGTTAATTGTAGAGACAAATTTCACATATCGGTCTGACAAGACGGTTAGAATACGGCCCTGCCTATAGGACAGAATATCCTACATATAGTTAAGAAGAGGCAAGCGAGAGAGTTTCAGGATAGTCTCAAAGTTAGTTCCCAATGGAAAATTTATGGAGTTCATTAACCTTAGCTTAACCATACATACTTCGTGTCATCTTTGTCTACAAGTAATTTTGTACATTAGGACAAGTTTAAGATTTAGGAATTTATTATTTTTTTGTCAGATTATCATCCTCGCTAGGTAGAATGCCCCGCTTCCAACAATCTTGTTTAGTACTCTGATGGGTTTACCTATTCATACCATAGGCCGTTACCCACTGCCAGCAGACCTGTTTAGTATCTTGATAGGTTAGCCTCTTACACCCTCAAATACTATCCCTCCATCTTTTAAGATTTTAATATAAGATTGCTTTGTGAAAGAAGATGGGGGGACAACGCTGGAAAAAAAATCATTTTTCTTTTCTTTTTTAGATTGGGATGGTATTTATGTTAGAGGATGACTTTCCTTTATATATTCCTTATAGATTGTCTTGATGTAAGGGGTACTTAAGAAGGTGTGGCCTATCTAAATATATGATATAATCAAGCATTTTTAGTGTATAGTGGATGGTACCATTGGGAAAGAACAGAAAGGTATCTTTAGGCTCAACTCACTTTCTTTTTTTTTATTTATTGTGATGTTTCCATGGATAACCGCTAATCAGACCTCCTTGTTACTCTTTAATAAAGATACTTTACTCACTTACTCAGGGCTCTTGGGAAAACTGTACGAGTAACCTCTAAGTTTGATGGTTAAGGTATCACTTCCTTATATCTAGTGGTGAAGGTTTAATATCAACTACTATTAAAGATTCCTTGAGAAAAAGAAGATGGAATTTTTTGCAAAAATGTGGCTAATTACAACAAATCATTATTCAATTGATGCTTAGCAGACAACGAGGTTCAAATATAGAAATATTTTGAAGGAAAATACCTCCTTTATATCTCCTTGAAACTCTCTACTCCCGGTGAAATAAATACCTACACAAATATCTAGAATTGTCTATCAACATATTTCAAAATTATTTACATATATGCAGTCGAAAATTCAGAAAAACATTCAAGAACAAGGGGGGACTTCCCCATCTACTAAGGCCAATGCCTTGTTAGTTGACATGAAATGTAGAAAATCTTGTTTGGAAATGGGTATGTGATAAAGTTTGATTTAGTGTCCATTTACTACAAAGGAGACTTGTCCATCATCAATTGTTTTAATTTTCACAGCCCCATTGTCATACATGGTGACTACCTCATAAGGACCCAACCACCGAGCGGTAATTTTTCCTTTAAAGTTTTTAAATCGGGAGACAAACAACAAATCCAAATCACTAGGTTGTAAGTGTTTCTTCTTAATAAAATTGTCATGCCACTTGATCCTCTAGTTTTGGACTAATATTGTTCATTGGATAGCATCTTTCCTGATCTCATCCAACTTGTTTAACTGTAGGGCTCACTGTTTCTAAGCCTCATAAGTTTAATCCCAATTATGTGGCAATACAAAAGGTCCTTACTTGGAATTATATTGGTATAAGTACTTGTTTCCCATACACTAGCTCATAAGGGGTATGCCAAATGGTGTTTCTCCAGGTGGTCTGATATGCCCACAAAGCCTCTAGAAGCCTATCAGCCCAATCCCAATGATGCAATTGAACAATCTTGGTTAATATAGATTCCATAATTTTGTTTGTCAACTCTACCTGAACATTAACTTGTGGATGGTATGGAGAAGACTTGTAGTGCTTGATCCCATATTTCTCTGTTAGTTCTCTCATCGGCTTGCAAGTGAATTGAGTGCCTTGGTCTGTAACAATTTCATGAGGCACACCAAAGTGGTTAAATATTTATTCATAAATGAATTCGACAGCGGATTTTTTTGTATCCTTGAATAGGGATTTTGCTTCTACCCACTTGATGACATAATTTGTACAAACAAAAATATAATTTTTCTTATGAAACATGGGTGAAATTGATCCTACAAAGTCAAGGGCCCATTTATCGAAAGGTTCTATCATAACTTGGGCATGCAAAGGAATTTCATCAACTGACATGGGTATTCCTATCCTTTGACTATCGTAACTTCTCACACACTTGGAAACATCCTTAAAAATTCTAGGCCAATAGTAACCTAAATGTAACACCTTATATGCTGTACGTTTGACGAAAAAATGGCCACCACATGGTCCATCATGAAAAATTTGTAGAATTTTTGGTATCTCATCTTCTCAGACACAATTATGAATAATCAAGTCTGGGCTAATAGGAAAAAGGTCATGGTCAACCCAAGAGTAATTGGTACTTTGTGTAATAATTCTACGTTTTTCATGAGGTGACAAATGAGATGGTAACATCCTAGTAGCCAAATAGTTTTCCATATCTGCAAACCATGGGGTATTTACAGAAAGGGAAAAAAGGTTCTCATATGGGAAACTATCATCTATAGGAATATCATATTCATCCTCATTTTTTATGTGTGAAAGAAAATCAACTACTAAATTTTCCTTTCCAGGTCGGTCAAGAACGGGGATATTAAACTCTTGCAATAACGGAATCCACCTAGTCACTCAACCATTAGTTATGGGTTTATTCATGAGAAATATAATGGCAGAGTGATCTGTATGTACAAATACTTCGTAACCTATGATGTAGTGGAGAAACTTATTGATAGCATGAACTATTGCCAAGAATTCCTTTTCAATGACTATATAGTTTAACTCGGCATGGGACATGTTCTTGCTCACAAAATAAATGGCATAGGACTGTTGGTCTTCTTTCTTCCCTAATACTCCTACTATTTTAGTGTCAGAGGCATCAGTGGATATGTGAAATGGGAGAGCCCAATTGGTCCTCCTAAGAACTGGTTCCATAGAAAATTTATCTTTCAGAGTTTCAAAGGTGGTTTGACACTGCTTAGTCCAAAGAAAATCAACATCCTTTACTAACAATCCAAACATGGGTGCAACAATCTTTGTGAAATTTTCAATAAACCGTCGGTATTATCCGTCATGTCCAAGAAATCTTCTCACCTCTTTCTGAGTCTTGGGGTGTGGAAGTATGACAATGACCTCAATCTTAGCAAGATCGACTTTAATCCCTTCAGATGAAACATTATTTCCTAAAACCACTCTTTAAGTCAACAACATTTTACATTTTTCATGACTTAAAGACAAGTTCATTTCTTGGCATCTGATAAGAACTTTTTCTAAGTTATCTAAGGCTTCCTGGTAAGTATTTCCATATACTATGAATTCATCCATGTATACCTCCACACAGTCATGAATAAGATCATCAAATATCCCTAGTATTGCTCGTTGAAATGTGGTAGGAGAATTACATAATCCAAATGGTAAGACCCTATAGGCATAGGTGCCCCAAGGAAAAGTGAAGGTAGTCGTTTCCTCATCCTCGAGTTCTATGAGAATTTGATTGTACCGGCTATATCCATCTAAAAAGGAGAAATATTTCTTTCCTGACAGGGTATCCAAGACTTGGTCAATGAAAGGAAGAGGAAAATAATCCTTCAGAGTGGCCTTATTAAGCTCCTGGAAATCAACACAAATTTTTCATTTCCCGGTTACTTTCTTTGGAACCACTACAAGCAGGGATACCCATATACTATCGGAGATGGGATAAATAAATCCAACATTTAATAACTTTTGGATCTCCTCTTTTACTATATCTTTGAGTGTTGTGTTCATCCTTCTCTAGAGTTTCCTAACAGGTGTTAATTCCCCCTGGGTATATATATGATGAATGCATATGTCAGGGTGTATACCCTTCATGTCAGTGTATTCCTAGGAGAATGCCCCTGATTTTTCTTTAAGGACATTTACTAACTACTTTTGTTGGTCTACATCTAGTTCGGAATTTATATGTAGAAATTTTCTTGGACTAATTTCATAGGGCATGGTATAAGATGTGGCCGACTCATCTATCTTGAAGATAAAATATGTAGAAGAAAAATCGATGGGTCCAACTGTTCCTGGAATTCTTCCCCAGACATGTACTCAAATTGGGGAAAAGATTGTGGAAAAACAACACATGTGATAGCAGAAATAAACTGGTTTAGCACATTTTCCATTGTGTTCTCCTGAAGTGCCCAGGAATGATCACTTGGAAATACAAGCTCTTCCCAGTCCTCATTCTCGTATGGACATTCAAGCCACCATAGATTCTCCATGATAGGTTGAGCGGGTAGATATATGGTGATATTTTGTATAGATAGTCCATTCGAGATGGTCATTTCTCCCTCTGTACAACCAATAAATGCTTTGGTTGTGGCTAACCAAGGTCTTCCCAAAATAATGGGTTTCCCTTTGGTAGGATCCTTTGAGTGCATGACCATAAATTCTATTGGGTAATCCCATGAGGCTAAAGTAACTATGATATCATCCAAAATTACTTCAGGTATAACCCTTGTCTTATCTGTTAATTCCAAAATAGTTGGGGTAGGTCTAAGAAGAGGTTTTAGTTGTAATTACTTCAAGGTAGTAACAAACATAACATTTATGGCTGACCCTAGGTATATGAGAGTGTTCCCGATGGAAACCTCATTAATGGTTATGGTCACTACGAGGTTTCTTGGGTTCCCATATTTTGCGACCTTAGGCTGCTCTAATATGTACTCAAAAAGTTCTCCTATCAAATGTATTGTTGGAGGATCCTTCTGCTTCCTTCCTTCCTTCTTAATACACAATTATTTGATCACCTTGTTGTACATTGGAATGTCCTTAATAGATTGTAGCAAGGGAATTTTGACACAAATATTCTTCAATTCATTCAAGATGTCAAATTTTGGTTGGGTGGTAGGTTTCTCGATTACAAATCTTTCTAGATAAGGAAGGGCCTTCGTAATTTGTGAAGGTTCATTTTGGGGAAGCTTAAGTTTTTGGTCCTTAGGAATAATAACATCTTCCTACCTAGTGTCATCCATGGGTTGTGTGGGGTTTTCCTATTCTTCTTCTTCTCAGATGATTACTGAAGGCCTCTGCATGTCCAGAAATTTTCCTGACCTTAGATGAATCTCCTACAATGGAACAAGAGAAATAATATATGTTGGGAAGGCCTGCATCTCAACATTGTGAAGAGGTTGAGTGGGATTATTATTGGGATTGGGCACTAGTTGTGCCGGTAATAATCTCGATCCTAGGGAGCTTGCATTCTGATACTGTTGCGGTTGTTGTGGAATAGGAGGTAAAGGTGGTGGAACAAAACTTGGTAGAAGTTGCGGGATGTTCGGTGGAAACTGAAGGTAAGGATGGTTGGACATAGTGATAGGTGGAGCTTGAGGGTTTCCTTGCTAATTCCCTCCTCTCCATCCTTGAAGCCAAGGATGGTGATACTGTGTAGACCCGTTTTTCCAAATCGGTGAGTTCCACTATTGTGGTTGTTGATAATAGGGTGTAACTTGAGGCTGTAGATCCGGGTATGTAGGTTGATTCCTAGGCTGCCATGGCCTCCTAGGTGCATACGAGGACTCCCCAGGATCCCCATTTCTATATATGGATAAAAAACCATGCAATGAAGGACATTTTTCAGTTGAGTGGTCCTAATGGGAATTCCCTTGAGGAATGCTTCCTCCTGCATCTTGGAAAAAATATGCTCATTGCTGCATTTTCCTCCTCCTGTTTCTTTTTAATTTTTAGGGTGTCCAAATGGGAACCTATTGTGCTTAAGATATCTATTTTGAATATCGCTAAGAGGTTCCCTATCTCTACTCTTGTGATACCACCTGAATTAATTGGTTTTAAGTTTCTACTATAAGGATCTTGAACATTATTCCATGTTTTATCTCTACTCCTCGAGTAGTTATTACACATTTCAAAGATTTTAGAAAATGGTTTATGGGAGATTTGACCTGATTCCACCAAGTTAAGTATTTCTAGGTATTCCTTGAAATCCCCTTAGGAAAATATCCCTAACTGCATCATATGGAAGTTCATGGTACTTCGATTTCTGTGAGATATAAGCAAACCGTTCCATATAATCTTCGAGATTCCCATCCTCTAACTGTTGGATTTTGAAAATATCGTTATGTGAATCCTTGGATTTGCAGTAATCTTGGTACTTCTTAAGGAATATATATTTCATGGATTCCCAAGACCTAATACTAGATTCTCCCAACCCCATGAACCATCTTAGTGAAAATTCCTTGAGGGTGGCAAGAAAGAGTTTTAGTTTCTGGGCATCCTGTAAGTACTTGTATATCCTACACAAGATGTTGAACTCAAATGGGAAGGTATTCAGGTCTTCACTACTTTTACCGTAAAATGTGGGCAATGTCGAGAGGGGAATGTTTTTTATATTGACATTCAGTGTGGTGTCCAAAATTGGAAACCTGAAGGTGGTATCGGTTTGGTTTCTAGCTTCTTCTCCCTCCTTGTGTCTTACAATGTTGTGATCCTCTTGATGATCCATACTGGTTTGATTTCCAAAAAGAGAGTACCTAAATGGTTTTATCCTTGAAGAGAAAAAAATATCCCAAGGTTTCTTTCTAAGAAAGGTATCCCTTTGGTGGGAAGGTCTTCCTACTGCTTGGATGTCTGGGACTCTACTTGAGTTGGTAGAGATTATTGGTGTGAAAGTTTCTGTTTCAATTTGGGAAACAATTATGTTAGTTGAACTACCAAACAAAGTATTCACTTGTTCAGGGTCTATGATTTCTACAAAGTTAGGATCTTTTGATGGTGGTAAAAAAATGAAGGTTGTGTTGGTTGGTTCTATGGAAGGCTCGAGTGGTTTTGACTCCTGTCCCACTATTATTGATGCTTCAATTTTTTTTTCTATAGTGCTCCATATTTTAGTCTCTTTAGAGACTGATTTAGCTCTTTGGGTTGAGCTAGCTCCTACTTTTCGGTATTGGCCTATGGAGTTTATGAGTGGAATGTCCCTTCCCTCGAAAATATCGGAAGGAACCTTGGTTGAAAGGTTTGATTTGGTTTTAATGTATCTTCCCTTTATCTCCCTAGGTTTGTTCATGAAAGAAAACAAAAAGAAAAACTACCATTGGGTTTGGGGGAACCGGCTATAATATATGTGCAGGTTCTTACCTCTCATCTTAAAGTTCCACTGCCACCAAACTAATGCTAAGGTTCAGAAATAATCTATCTCCTAATTATTTCCTACCTTAAAACAACTCCCCGACAATGGCGCCAAAAATTATGGGTTTTCTATATGCACTACATCCCTCAATTAAATTGTCAATCCGGGGTAAGTAAACTTAGAGTTGTAGCACTATATGTGCCAAGGAATAAAATCTAGAGGGCGTATGATCTAACTAAGGAGATTGTCTATATAATGGTTAATCTACTTAAGAAAATACTATCAATGATCAAACCCTATTAATAACTTTGAACTATTTACCCTAAGCAACTTTTAAACAATGGATCAATGGATTGTTCTTAAAGAAGAAAATGAAAACCCTACGTTGAACAAGTTAACCCATTTAATCTAATGAGCAACAACAAGTAATCTATTCAACTTAATAATCAACAACAACAAATTAATCGAATAAATCTATTCAAATCAATGAGCATCAGCAAGTAAGCAAATAAATAATCAAACAACTAATTTAGTAAAACTTATTCAGTAAGTAAACCTATCAAAACCATTCAACAAGTAAACTAATCAAAACTATTCAGAAAGTAAACTCTATTCTTAAGACAAAAATCATAAGCATTTATAATCTACAAAAGGAAATCTTAACCTACTTAATTAAAAGCATCATGACAATACTCAAAGATTAATCAAAAACTATTCTTAATCTATAATAACAAGAAACTTCAAAGATGATGATTATGTCTTCAGTGCCTAATGACATCACGATGGCATGTAACGATTAGTGATAGATCAAGAGGAATAAATTTAATATTAACTTCTATGGAGAAATGAGAAGCATGAATCAAGAAATCTAACCAGAGCTTAGCCATCATAGAAGAAATATCAACTATCCTGAAAATCCATGTGATCTCTCAATTCATGCATCAATCATCGATGATAAGAAAACACTATTATGCTCAATTCAAATGCACTCTTATGCTAACTCAAGTAAATTTGAAATATTATAAACTCGTAACTAAAAGCTTAATTCAAACTCAAACTTCTAATTAAAATTGCAATTCAAATCTAGAACGGAAATTTCATAAATTAAACTAAGCTAAATCCATTATTAAAAACTCAGATTGCAAATTAAAACACTTATAGAAACATAATCAAAATTCTAATTCTATCTTAGCATACTACAACAACATCGATAAGCAAAAAAGATTTAGGAAATCATGACTAAAACTGAGAATTAAATTAACAAAACTCGCAACTATTAATCCATCGAAACTTGTAAAAGAAACTATGTACTTTGTGTTAACTAATACTTTGTTCTAACTACTATGTTTTAACTTGTAGAAATTCAATTTAGCATTTTAACACACAAACATGGTTAGTAGCTTGCAAGACATTCACTAAAAAATAAAATACACAACATATTAACAACTATCTCCTACAAGCAACCTACAAAAAGGGAATTAAACGATTAAATGATGAACAACAAACACGCAGTATTTAAAATGATAAAACACATGTAACAAGAAATGAAATAAATGATAACTACACAACTGAAATATGCATTCTATCTATCTAAGTATTCACCCAGACCACTGGTGGCCGCCCCAACAGGTCATGGCTACTCCTCAAAAGAAAATCGCGAGCTAAATCAATACGGTTCTGGCATTAAATTAAATAACGCAGTCTAACACAAGTCTGCAGAAATGTATGAGTTGCACAACAAAATAGATTCTAACAATTCTTAACACTTTTCCTAACCACTATTTTGGTATTTATAATGATTACAATTTGAGAGGTCCACCACTGTAAGGGTCGACCTCCTCTAAAAATGGTAAATTCCATTAAATGTGTGCTAACATCCTTTAGCTTCTAGAAACTGAACGAGCCACTCAACAATTAACACAACTGCTTAATTTGAGATGTCAGGATTTCAGTAGTTGGAGGCCACAAGAGGGTAGTCGATTCTACCATCACAGGTTGCTAATTCTCCCAGCACAGGTTGCCGATATAAAAACCGCCAACTTGCCTATGCTCCAAGTGTTGGATGCAGTGCCAGACACAGTGTTGGATGAAGTACTGGATCGGGTGTTGGATGGAGTGTCAAACGAGCTATCGGATGGAAAATTACATGGTGAACTCCTCATGTGACACACAAATCATGCATTATATTCTCTTAGACATTAAATCAAATCAAATTTAATTCAAAACCATCGTAAAACATTAATTTCACATTCCTGGTATAAAGCTATGACTAATTGATATAAAATCCTTCAAAAACTTATTCAAAATGGTTAAATACACATATAATACCAGTACAAAAAGGAATCAATCATCATCATAAGATAACCAAATCATGATCCGAACACCACCAACCACCAAACCCAACAAACAAGCAAAAGAGGTTGATGTATGTGACTATTCAAGAGAAAAGCTTGTATGCATGCAGCTTGTAGAAGGAAGGCACAAGTATATACATGATTTTCAAGGAAAAACCTATGTATATGTGTCAAAAGCATATCTAGGCTAAAGAGAAGGATGAAAGACTCATACCCAGAGTGAACATAGGCTTTCAAGCAATGATACGACAAGAAACACAATAAGAATGAGATAAATCTAAGGAGAAAAACACTCCAAACCCCAAGAAAGAAGATTCAATCCTCAGTATGGTCGCCAATTCTGTTACGAGGAAAATCTCTCCATGGCTAGGGGAAAACCACAACATACAAAAACGACTGCAAAAATTAACTCTATTCTCAAGTATGCTATATAAAAAAATATGCTAGCAAGACAAGATAAAAGGCCTACCTCGTCCAGACGTTTGATGAAGTCCATCGTTGAGCACTTGACCCAAAGAAATATACCTACAACTAGTCCTCAAAAACCAAGTAAAGAAAGCATATGGTGATAATATATTATGTTAGCACATTCAATAGCATAATCCATTAGCATTTATAACAAATACGCCCATGGAATAATAATTCAAATATTTGCAATATATCAATTGGACAAGAAAAGAGTATTTCTATTAATATATAATCAACAGAAGTGAATAAGTTACAAACTTTCGTGTCAACACGGTTCGGAACTGATAAACTAAGTTCCTTCCAGTTGGGCCTCCACCACTTCAATCCTCCACCAAAGGCAAGTTCATGTAAGAGAGACAACAGAGTTCTCACTCAATAAGGGAAGAGCTTGGGGGTTGAACACTGTGTTCAGACTTAAGGGATCTAGACTCAATGTGAAGTGAATAATTCCTCCAGAGTAACTTTGCTCTCAAAGTTGAATTATTTCTCCTCTTTTCCATAGCTCATATTTGTCCCATTTTTAGCCTTCAAGTGGAACTGAAGGGCTGAGTTGAAACATTTCCAGTATATGGAAGGCCAAGGATCATTGATATCCTGTCATGACATGGAAACCTGACACCATTTTTCATTTTTTGTAACATTTCTCGATGTACGCGGGTTGTAGTGGTGCAACCTCTGTATATGCATGTTGTATAGTAGGCAAGGTGCGTATATGTGGAAAAACTATATTTTTAGCTCTGGGATTTGCAAAAAGGGATTAAAAGTCTGCATAGGGGAATGGAAAATGTTCTTATGTGCAATATTGCATGGGGTGAGGCAAATATTTCTATAACAATGGGTTTCACGTTTATGACCATAGGAAAGGGAGGGAAACAAGAGCCTATAGAACTAAAATTTGATTATGAGGCTCAAGCACCATGGATTAGTTCTCAAACCTCCACATATCACCAGTCTTGGTTAACAGTCACTTCCAAGGGTTATATGGGCACCATCACTATGCTATATATGCACAAAAAATGTTTTTAGGAATCTACCCAAAGACATGGGAGGAGAATAATGGGCCTTATGGCCTAAATGACACTTTTCAAGCTCAATTTACATGAACATTACCTACTAACCAGAAGTATTCTATGGCTATAGTACTAAGTGCATCCTTGGACAACTACATAAGACCTTGTATATTACATTTTTCCTACTAAATGGATACCCATGCCAAGATTAAACCACAACACATGCATTGAATGAGAATATATCTCAATCCCACACCATGAATCATTTTCCAGACCATGGTTGGTGTTCTTTAATATCCAAGTGGGATATGGAAGACATGAGTAGGTTCTTTGCACTAGAAATGATATTTGAGGTCTAAACATGATTAGGGGGGAACAAGGGTATTATGCACTAAATGAAGGTCTTACATATCTCTAACACTATAGTTAGGGGAGTAAACCACTTGGGCCTTAGGCCATAGATGTTGCTTATCGAGTCCAATCACCTACAACCACAACAAAAACCTTATCTAGGGGGTGTTTGGCATCAAG
>JZKD02S0202376.1:5086-22297 GCA_000966675.3 Picea glauca | reverse complement strand
ATAATTACTTTGTGTGATGCGCTTCTGGTGGGGACAGCTTCTATCCACTTGGTGAAATAATCTGTTGTAGTCAGGATCCATCTGTGCTGACCACTTGAGGGAGGATGAATCTCTCCAATGAAGTCCAACCCCCACTGCTGAAAAGGTGTCGAAGTTATTATGGGTTTCAAAGGCAGTGATGTGAGCTATTGCTTTCCTGAGAACTTTTGACATTTGGTGCAAGCTATGATCTCCCTGCAAACATCGGCTAATAGAGTAGGCCAGTAATATCCAGCCCTGAGGATCTTATGAGTTGTGGTTTTCCAGAAATGATGCCCCCCACAAAGGCCTTTATGGAAATCAAACATAACCTTTTGGGCTTCGGGTGGGTTCAAACATCTCAGCAACATCCCCAAAGGATCTCTCCAATACAAAACTTGTTCAATGAGACAATACCTGACCACCTTGAGCTTTCAAGCTTTTTCTCTGCTTTTACCCATTCCATCCGGAGGCTTCAATTCCCGCAGAAAGTAAAGAATGTCACGATACCAGGCACAATTTACCAGCGATAAGCCATCTTGAGGGCATTGGCTGGGCAGCTCAGTTTGTTGAGTTCCTGAGCGAGTGTTGAGGTAATTGGCTCCCAAGGCTTCACAATTGGATTCAGCAAGTAGCTTGGCTAGGCCTTGCCCCTTAACCAGCTTGGTGGGCTTTATTTCCAAGTCAAATTCCAAAATTTTTGCTATCCATTTGCCTCTTCTCCCATCTATGTCTGGTTGTACAAGAATGTCTTTTACGGAAGCTGAAGGAACGTATGTTGTCACTTTCGAATGCAAGACGTAGACTCTGAAAGCTTTGAGGGCTTTCACCAAGGCATAAGCCTGCTTTTCCATGATCTCGTACCGGAGCTCTGCATCTCTCAATGCCTTGCTGAAGAAGGCAATGGGTTGCTCAAGCCCTTCCTCATTTCTCTGCAATAAGACCGCCACCACTGTATCAAAAGACGCAAAGGAGAAAATTAGGAACTCTTTGGAATAATCAGGACTAATTAGCACATGCACCTCAGTCAATGCCTTTTTTATTTGGTCAAAAGAGGCCCTGGGCTCAGCGGTCCATTTCACTTCGTTTCCCTTTCTGAGCATTGTTGTGATGTGTTTTACCAGTTCAACGAAATTTGAGACGAATCTCCCCAGGAAGTTAAACTTTCCTAAAAAGGCCTGGACCTCTTTCTTAGACCTAGGCAGTGAAAGGGTCTGAATTGCTTCTACCCTGCTAGGATCAATCCTCACTCCCTCTGCTGACACTATATGGCCTAATAACTTCCCTTCCTTCATAGCAAACAAAGATTTCTTGGGGTTCAGGGATAGGCCAAACCTTCGACACTTCAAGAAAACTTTCTTCAGATGACAGCAATGCTCCTTGTCTGTCCTGGAGAAGACTGTGATATCATCTAGATAGATTACCATGAACTGGTCCTTCTCCTCGATGAACGTTATATCCATAGCTCGCTAAAACGTTGCTCCTGCATTCATCAACCCGAATGACATTTTGGCATACATGAAGGTGCCCCAAGGAGTGGTGAAGGTGGTCTTCTCCCTGTCTTCAGGCATGACTGATATCTGGTTATAGCCAGAAAACCCATCCATCATGGATATCCTGGAGGCACCAATTACCCTCTGCAGTATGTGTTCCATCTTAGGTAGGGGGTAATTGTCTTTCTTGGAGCTTCTGTTGAGATTCCTGAAATCAACGCAGAGCCTGATTTCTCCGCTCTTCTTCCTTACTGGAACTAAATTGGACACCCATTCAGAATATCTCAAGGGGACAATGATTTGGGCATCTAACAATTTCTTCACTTCTTTCTCCATGACAGGTAGCAACATGGGATTTATCTGTCTCAGCTTCTGTCTAAATGGTTTAGCCTCCTTCTTTAGTGGGATCTTGTGCTCGATGACAGATGTGTCGTACGTCTTGAGGTCTTCATATGTCCATGCGAACACATCGGCGAACTCTCTGAGCAACTTTGTGTATTCGGCCTTCTGTTCTTTGGTCAAACTGCTTGATAGTTTGACAAACCTGGGCTTCTCCGGTGTGCCAATGTTGCATTCAGTTGTCTCGGTATCTTCGTTTGAGACCCTGCCCTTTATTGGTACATCATTCCCATCGAAAAATCTTTCTAAAGGGACAAGTCCTCTCGGAATGTGATTACTGGGTAGCTGAATGATCTGATGATTAGCGATTTCATTTAAAAAACTCTCAGGACGAGGGTCACCTTCCAAATCAGGATCTTGGTCAATATGCAACGCAAAAAATTCATCCACTGCTTGGAGAAACCTTTCGAGTTCAGAATCATCCTTGAACACCTTCCAATGATTAACATTGTCTGGCACCGAGGGCCTATACCTTATCTCAACATCATTTTTTACCATAGGCGGCAGAGGAAATTTGAGCAAACTAGCTGAGGCAGCTAAAGAATCGGCCAAGGTATTTTCTTCCCTCGGAATGAAAGAAATGTTAAAAGCCAAGAAGAAATTATCAATAAGGTCCCATACTTCATTCTGATAATTTCTTAGTCGGGGATTATGGGCATGGTAAGCATTTCTTATCTGCTGAATAATCAACTCAGCATCTTCGAATATTGTTATCTCTTCAATTCCCATTTCCTTGGCGGCTCTCATGCCCAGGACAAGAGCTTCATACTCTGCCACGTTGTTGGTGACTTTGAATTCCATCTTGTATGACAGGGACACGACCTCTTGACAAGGTGATATGAAAACCACTCCAGCGCCAGCTCCTTCGCTAGAAGAAGCTCCGTCAAAAAACATCTTCCACACAGGGGAGCTTTGGGGGGAAATCGGGTGATCAGGGCTGGGATTTTTTTTGATTAGTAAAGAGCTTTCAGGGGCATTGGTAAGCTGCAGCAGACTAGACCCCAAGTCAGTGTCAAGCGCAAAGATGGGGTGATTGGTATGGTCTGCTTCATCACTGACAATATAGGCCAGCTGGGCTTCTCTATATAATCTCCTGTGCTCTCCTCCAAAGACCGAAATAGTGGCATATGTGAGGTCCATCTGTAGTGTCCCTCCCAGTTTTTTGATCCATGATCTAGACAATGTCATACCAAACTTGGGGGGAACGTCGGCTACCACAATATCCATGACCAGACTTTTCATGGGCAGTTGAAACAGGGAAACCGCCAGATCTTTGATGACTCCTAGGNATAATTACTTTGTGTGATGCGCTTCTGGTGGGGACAGCTTCTATCCACTTGGTGAAATAATCTGTTGTAGTCAGGATCCATCTGTGCTGACCACTTGAGGGAGGATGAATCTCTCCAATGAAGTCCAACCCCCACTGCTGAAAAGGTGTCGAAGTTATTATGGGTTTCAAAGGCAGTGATGTGAGCTATTGCTTTCCTGAGAACTTTTGACATTTGGTGCAAGCTATGATCTCCCTGCAAACATCGGCTAATAGAGTAGGCCAGTAATATCCAGCCCTGAGGATCTTATGAGTTGTGGTTTTCCAGAAATGATGCCCCCCACAAAGGCCTTTATGGAAATCAAACATAACCTTTTGGGCTTCGGGTGGGTTCAAACATCTCAGCAACATCCCCAAAGGATCTCTCCAATACAAAACTTGTTCAATGAGACAATACCTGACCACCTTGAGCTTTCAAGCTTTTTCTCTGCTTTTACCCATTCCATCCGGAGGCTTCAATTCCCGCAGAAAGTAAAGAATGTCACGATACCAGGCACAATTTACCAGCGATAAGCCATCTTGAGGGCATTGGCTGGGCAGCTCAGTTTGTTGAGTTCCTGAGCGAGTGTTGAGGTAATTGGCTCCCAAGGCTTCACAATTGGATTCAGCAAGTAGCTTGGCTAGGCCTTGCCCCTTAACCAGCTTGGTGGGCTTTATTTCCAAGTCAAATTCCAAAATTTTTGCTATCCATTTGCCTCTTCTCCCATCTATGTCTGGTTGTACAAGAATGTCTTTTACGGAAGCTGAAGGAACGTATGTTGTCACTTTCGAATGCAATATGTAGACTCTGAAAGCTTTGAGGGCTTTCACCAAGGCATAAGCCTGCTTTTCCATGATCTCGTACTGGAGCTCTGCATCTCTCAATGCCTTGCTGAAGAAGGCAATGGGCTGCTCAAGCCCTTCCTCATTTCTCTGCAATAAGACCGCCGCCACTGTATCAAAAGACGCAAAGGAGAAAATTAGGAACTGTTTGGAATAATCAGGACTGATTAGCACAGGCGCCTCAGTCAATGCCTTTTTTATTTGGTCAAAAGAGGCCCTGGGCTCAGCGGTCCATTTCACTTTGTTTCCCTTTCTGAGCATTGTTGTGATGTGTTTTACCAGTTCAACGAAATTTGAGACGAATCTCCCCGGGAAGTTAAACTTTCCTAAAAAGGCCTGAACCTCTTTCTTAGACCTAGGCAGTGAAAGGGTATGAATTGCTTCTACCCTACTAAGATCAATCCTCACTCCCTCTGCTGACACTATATGGCCTAATAACTTCCCTTCCTTCATAGCAAACAAATATTTCTTGGGGTTCAGGGATAGGCCAAACCTTTGACACTTCAAGAAAAATTTCTTCAGATGACAGCGATGCTCCTTGTCTGTCTTGAAGAAGACTGTGATATCATCTAGATAGATTACCATGAACTGGTCCTTCTCCCCGATGAACGTTATATCCATAGCTCGCTAAAACCTTGCTCCTGCATTCATCAACCCGAATGGCATTTTGGCATACATGAAGGTGCCCCAAGGAGTGGTGAAGGTGGTCTTCTCCCTGTCTTCAGGCATGACTGATATCTGGTTATAGCTAGAAAACCCATCCATCATGGATATCCTGGAGGCACCAATTACCCTCTGCAGTATGTGTTCCATCTTAGGTAGGGGGTAATTGTCTTTCTTGGAGCTTCTGTTGAGATTCCTGAAATCAACGCAGAGCCTGATTTCTCCRCTCTTCTTCCTTACTGGRACYARATTGGMCACCCATTCAGAATATCTCAAGGGGACAATGATTTGGGCATCTAACAATTTCTTCACTTCTTTCTCCATGACAGGTAGCAACATGGGATTTATCTGTCTCAGCTTCTGTCTAAATGGTTTAGCCTCCTTCTTTAGTGGGATCTTGTGCTCGATGACAGATGTGTCGTACGTCTTGAGGTCTTCATATGTCCATGCGAACACATCGGCGAACTCTCTGAGCAACTTTGTGTATTCGGCCTTCTGTTCTTTGGTCAAACTGCTTGATAGTTTGACAAACCTGGGCTTCTCCGGTGTGCCAATGTTGCATTCAGTTGTCTCGGTATCTTCGTTTGAGACCCTGCCCTTTATTGGTACATCATTCCCATCGAAAAATCTTTCTAAAGGGACAAGTCCTCTCGGAATGTGATTACTGGGTAGCTGAATGATCTGATGATTAGCGATTTCATTTAAAAAACTCTCAGGACGAGGGTCACCTTCCAAATCAGGATCTTGGTCAATATGCAACGCAAAAAATTCATCCACTGCTTGGAGAAACCTTTCGAGTTCAGAATCATCCTTGAACACCTTCCAATGATTAACATTGTCTGGCACCGAGGGCCTATACCTTATCTCAACATCATTTTTTACCATAGGCGGCAGAGGAAATTTGAGCAAACTAGCTGAGGCAGCTAAAGAATCGGCCAAGGTATTTTCTTCCCTCGGAATGAAAGAAATGTTAAAAGCCAAGAAGAAATTATCAATAAGGTCCCATACTTCATTCTGATAATTTCTTAGTCGGGGATTATGGGCATGGTAAGCATTTCTTATCTGCTGAATAATCAACTCAGCATCTTCGAATATTGTTATCTCTTCAATTCCCATTTCCTTGGCGGCTCTCATGCCCAGGACAAGAGCTTCATACTCTGCCACGTTGTTGGTGACTTTGAATTCCATCTTGTATGACAGGGACACGACCTCTTGACAAGGTGATATGAAAACCACTCCAGCGCCAGCTCCTTCGCTAGAAGAAGCTCCGTCAAAAAACATCTTCCACACAGGGGAGCTTTGGGGGGAAATCGGGTGATCAGGGCTGGGATTTTTTTTGATTAGTAAAGAGCTTTCAGGGGCATTGGTAAGCTGCAGCAGACTAGACCCCAAGTCAGTGTCAAGCGCAAAGATGGGGTGATTGGTATGGTCTGCTTCATCACTGACAATATAGGCCAGCTGGGCTTCTCTATATAATCTCCTGTGCTCTCCTCCAAAGACCGAAATAGTGGCATATGTGAGGTCCATCTGTAGTGTCCCTCCCAGTTTTTTGATCCATGATCTAGACAATGTCATACCAAACTTGGGGGGAACGTCGGCTACCACAATATCCATGACCAGACTTTTCATGGGCAGTTGAAACAGGGAAACCGCCAGATCTTTGATGACTCCTAGGCACTGCACTCTCCTTGAATTGAAGGAATATAAATCATGATAAGTTCTTGTCACTTCCAATCCCAATTCTTCCATGACTATTTTTGGCATAAGGTTATGGGAAGCCCCTGAATCCATGAGGCAGTTATGCAGTACTTTATCATGTATATTCAGGGATGTGTAGAAGGGGGGGGACAAGTCATCTCTGTCTTCTACCATAGGGCCTAGGATGACGGCTGGCTTCTCATCTTGAAGGTTTACTGAGTCATTGAGGGGCTGAGGGGACTCGGATTGTAGCATCTTGGAGAGGGATCTTTTAAAATCTTCGTTTTTAACTAGCTCTGAGAGGGGTATGGGAATTATAATCTTCTGAATCTCATGCTCAAAATTGAAGGAGGGGGGAGGTTTAGGATCTTCTCTTACCTCGGTGACAGGCTCTTTGGCTGCTGGCGAAACATTTTGAGTCTTCTTTTCTTTAGTTGTGGCTGTTGCAGATTTAGTAGGCTTCTCTGCTATGAGGGGCTAGTCTGAGCGATCGAGGTCTCCTTCTTTCCTTCTCGATTTGAGATTATATCTGTTAGAAGCATGACCGGCCCTTTGTTCTTTTCCAAACTCATGAATTTGAGCACTCATCATGGATTCTTCATATGCGGACTGCTTCAAATGAGGAAAAGGGGGAGCTTCCTCAATACAGTGAATTTCAGGGCCAAACTCGTCTATCTCCTCTCTCTCCTCATGATCAACTAGGTTATTTTGGAGGGGGGCTTGAACCCTTCGATCTTCTCTATCCTTTCCCCTTTGTTCCCTCGGAAAAACCTGAGGCATATTGTTAGCAGGTCGTCTGAAACCTCTATTGTCATTGTTTTGGGGATTTCTGTACATGGGCCTCCCTTCTAACTCCAACCTGTCTATCTTGTCAGCAAATGATTTTATTGCTCTAGCTGTTTCATCTGTCTGATGGGGTAGGGGAGAGGAACTGGATGAGGCAGCTTCAGGCCTGCTCTTGGACATACTTCTATCACCTGTGTTTCTGATTCGGTTGACAGCCAATATGCTAGATTCTACCTCCACGGCTGCATCCTGCATGTGGGCCAGCGTAGCAGCTCTTCTCTCTCTCAACAGTAGGCAGAAATCAGGATCAAAAGCGCTAGAGTAAGTGATCATTGCAGAGGCTTCAGAGGGCTTTATCTCAGTAGGGATTATGTTGTATATTTTATTAAATCTCTTGGAGAAGTCAGGAACAGACTCTCCTTCTTTTCTCTTCAATGACCCAAACTCTGTCATGTAATACATGAAATCCTTCTTATCTCCCCATTGCCTCAGGAAAGCATTATCCAGGGCGTCAATTCCAGCAATAGATCCGGGAGCTAATCCTCTAAACCATTTCCTTACCTCACCATCCAGGCTCTGGACAAAAACCCTCATCCAGACATCTTCATTTCCAATGTTCAGGTTGTCTGCATAACTGTAGAAAGCAGCCAGGTGCTCTTCCGCAGTTATGTCCCCTTCCCCGGTGAACTTGGGCATATATTTCAAGTAATCCCCAGCAGGGAAAGGATTCATGGGCTGAGGTAAGATCAAGGGAGCGTACCTAGTAGCAATTATGGCGTCCATCCTATTCAAAGGGGGATTAGCACCAGCCATGGGAATATTAGGGGAAGGAGAGCTTGGAGGAGAAGGAGTTCATGAAGGGGCTACCGAGAATAAATCTCGGAGTGGGGAGGGAAACAAGAGGCGATCCAATGAACGGGCTACCGAGCTCAAGTCAGCAGGTGCTCCTCTTTGTACAGGAGTGGTTAAGCTAGGCGTGGGGAAATATTTTGCGGTCCTGGGTCTACGCCAGGGTATAACTTCACGGGAGAGGGGAGTGACAAGGTCTTGACCCTCCGGTCCCAGACCAGGAGAGGAAAACTCGACCGGAACACTCCCAAAATTTATGAAACGAGAAACTACAGAAACAAGCCTGTCGGGAAACTGAGGAGGAGAAAAAGGAGCTCCCACAGAAGGATGTGGTGGATTACCTGGTTCAGTGATGGACGCTTCTTCTTCAGAGGCCTTTCCCCTTCTGAGCACCACCTCTAGGTCTGTTTCAGGCATAGCTAGAGGCAACTGTGGATGAGACCGCGTATGCCTACCTCTGAAAGACACAATTAACAAAGCAGGTCCGCCACAATGGAGTCGTCACAATGGAGTCGCCAAGTGCATATTAGCAATCTTGAAAAGCTCTGATAATCTGATGCACCTTCGGACTCAGAGGCTCAATGTCATTCTACCCAAGGAAAATCTTCAATTTCGTCCCCGGCAATGGCGCCAGAAATGTTGGCGATGGAAGTCACTCCTGGATTGCTATCAGGAGCAGAGCCCGACGCCCATCAGTTTTATGTCACAGTTTGTTTATAGATGGGGTGGCCGAATGGAAGCCAACTCAAAATGATAACATTCCAATTCTAAAACTAGGCCARGTATGCATGGGCAAGTGAGGTCTTGCATAAACTTCAGACARTGAGTWGTAGTAAAGGGTGAGCAGGTGGAAGACTTGTRKAAGARRARWGSRRAGGTMTGTTATWAACAASRGGTTCCTAAYAGRMYGWGGAAGARKATGTCTAAATGMAATATCAKATTACACATAAAYGCAAAAACCAGAGAAYACADCTATGYGRCAATAAATCTTTCATCATAACATAACTGYAAAAWCTCGCRTGACTCAGTMAAYCAYRAACTCTCTAKCATGAGAYGAAATTAGATGRAATAAGGAGAACTGTCTRTYATAAAACAAGAAATMTCATATRCAGGTGCATAAGMTGAAAGCTAGAATAGCAGTTAAAACATTACAGTAGGGAGCTCTGCTCAACCATCGACCCTTACAAAATGGCAAAAATGCCTACATATACTTCCCCCTTCCYCTCGCCCAGCAGAGGCGTCTCAAAACTTTCAATGGATGGTGTCGCCTCAAGCAAATCTGGCCTGCATTGTTTTGTCATACGCCTCTTTAATTCAACATGACTCAYGCTAGGGTGGTAGTTGAGCCCTTTGAATGTTGGATTGGCGTGTGCAGGTTCCTCTGGCGACTTGAAGACTCGACGCGACTTCCTTGAGGAGAAATGGTACAGGGGACCCTCCTGGGTAGACTTTCGATCGGGATTACCATACTCTTCAATAAATGAGTGATGTGAGTTTTGAGCCATCCTCTCTTTTCTTCATTAATCTCCATCAGGCACCGGGATCCAAATCACATTGAGCTGGAGTCGGCAGAGCACAGTGCCCCCCTTCTGAGAATTAATTTGGAACCTTTGGCCAAAAGAAAAACGAAAGCGCCCCTCTTTCAGACCTCCTTCTTGATGACCAGGCGCTAAAACCATAGGCTCGAATTTGGGCGCCATCGGGAAATCGCATTTCGCGATTCTTCAATGCACGAAACCTTTTCTCCCAGGATTTCCGATACCCGATTTGTGATGAGCTCCACCTCAATGAGCTAGCCCCTACTGGATGGAACCTGATCCATATGACCTGTCTCTGAGTGACCGTAGTCAAACCCTCCATCGGAGTTTCAGCATTCACGATGTCATGATTCACAAGCCCTCCAGACTCGCGAATCTCTGATCCTTGATGGCTCCTCCCCGTCGGGAATTTCCCGATGACGCCGATCTCCTTCACTGTTTCTTGCGTCCATGATCAAGCTCGCTTGACGTTTATGGCTGTGGCCTTTGAATAAATCTCACCCGACCGACATTCAAAATCCCACCTCCATGAGTTTACATCAGAGGTTTCAAATCGGAGAGGAAAACATCCCTGTGCAAGTAATGTCGCTAACACAAACTACCTTAGAACATGAAGAATAGTCTATTATATTCACAGGTTGCTTGTTAAGTGGTACATGTTTTCCATATGTATTGGCATGAAGAATAATGTATTATACTCACAGGTTACTTGTTAAGTGGTACATGCATGCCATAATTGTTGGCACTAAATGGCTTGTGTAAAAAAATACCATGTAACAAATCTAATTTAGGTGTGGTTAGATGAACATATGGTCGATTACTTAAAATTATTATACCATAAAAGTGGCTATGTAAGTTGCAGAATTTTTACAAAGCGCCAATCAACTAGGATATCGCTGAGCAATGTAAGCTGGTCGACTACTTTCCACAGATGATCGATGAGGAAAACTCAAGAATTTTATACAACCCGGTCACTATTGAAGAATTGAAGTCTGTGCTCTTTCATTTTAAAAAGGAAAAGAGCCCAGGCTCGGATGGGTGGACCGCAAAGTTCTTCATATCTTTTTTTGATCTGGTGGGGGAAGATTTGCTAGCAATGGTTGAAGAATCGAGAAGACTCGGATCCATTGTTGGAGGCTTAAATTATACCTTCCCAACCTTGATTCCAAAGGAGAATAAACCTTCAACCTTTGATGATTATCGCCCTATTTCACTATGCAACTTATGTTATAAGATTATTTCTAAAATTATTGCCAATCGATTGAAACCTTTGCTCTCTGAAACTATCTCCTTGGAACAAATGGGTTTTCTTAAAGGTAGATGTATTCAAGATGCTATTGGCACAACCCATGATAGTCTTCATAGTATAAAAAAAAAAAATTGAAATCCCTTGTGTTAAAGTTGGATCTAAGTAAAGTGTATGATTATATTGACTGGGACTTTCTTAGACTAATCCTTCTCAAAGTTGGAATGGGGCTTCAGGTGACAAATTGGATAATGTCATGTGTCACTTCATCATCCTTTGTTGTTCTCATTAATGGGGAGGCCACATATTTTTTCATAAGCAGAAGGGGATTCAGACAGGGCTGCCCGTTATTCCCCCTCCTATTCATCCTGGTGATGGAAGGACTCAACTTATTATTGAAAAGTAGTTTTGAGGAAGGACATATTTCAGGGATCAAGGTTTCCAAAATGAGAAGAATTATGCATCTCCTGTTTGTGGACGATGTCCTCATCCTGTCAAAGGCTAGCCTGTCAGAATGGCAAGTGATCGCTAGTCTTATCGGTTGCTTCTGCAAATCCTCGGGGTTTTCGATGAATCAAATGAAATCTACAATCCATTTCAAAGGACTATCAGATCTTGAGTTGAATCCTTTTAAAACCTTTATGCCTTACACTTTTAATGATCTTTCTCTAGGTTTATGTTATCTAGGTTATTTCTTGAAGACAGGAGCACAACGCGCAACAGATTGGGACTGGTTGGTTACTAGGGTCTCAAATAAGATCAATTTATGGGGCAACAGATGGCTATCATTGGGGGGGATATGCATATTGTTAAAATCGGTACTGGAAGGACAAAATGTATATTGGATGTCCATGGAAGCTCTGCCCAGAACTATATTAAATAAAATTAGAAAATTGATGTTTCAATTTTTATGGACAGGTCACTCAGAAGCTCAACAGTACCATCTTTGCAGATGGGAGATCCTCTCCAGACCAAAAAATCTTGGGGGCTGGGGATTCTGTAACCTCCCTCTCTTCAATCTGGCACTGAATGCATCAACACTTTGGAGGGTATTAACCCAACCTAGTATCTGGAAGAAGGTGATTAAAGAAAAGTATTTACATAATGCTACTCTCATAAATTGGATTGGACAGTCACATCAAGGCACTTCGACTTCGAGAATATGGAAAAGTATCAGGCGCGTGCTACCAATCATTAACCACTGGCTTCGCTGGTATCCTGGAGTTGGCCATCAAATTGTTGTGGGTCGTGACAGGATTTTGGGCATGGGGGATAGATCGATCCTCTCCGAGGAGCTTATATCCTCACTAAAGGAAAATAATGTTTCCACATTGGCGCAAGCATCAACAGAGAGGAATCTGGTTACTTTTGCTGAGGTTTGGAGGTGTAGCGAGGACTTGGGTTTATTGGGTGCACATGCCATTGAATGGAACATTTATATAGTGGATCATTGTCAAGAGGGGATTACCCTCCAGGAAGGCGCAGAGGAAAAACTCTTGTGGAACAAAGGTGACTCATCCAGAAAGCTCTCTATCAGGACTTGTTACAACACAATTCTGTCAACACAGACATTACCGATCATGAGCGGGTGGAAGATTAATCTCTGGAAGTGGAGATTACAACTAAAAATTCTCCTACTTTTCTATCTGGCTGTTGATTACAATATTCTAACATGGGACGTCTTACAAAAAAAGGGGTGGGTGGGCCCGGGGTATTGCTACTTGTGCAGAGAAGCCGCTGAATATAACGCCCACCTTTTCATCCACTGTCAATTTACATAGGTGGTCTGGACATTTTTGTTTATAATCTTTGAAACTAAATTATTCCTGGAAAGGCCAGAACTTAAACGATTGTATGGAGAATTGGCTTCAGAACAAAGCAACATCCAAGAAATTACCCGTTTTGTTGAGCTGGTTCTTATGGAAGGAGCATAATCAATCTTTGTTCGAAGGGAAGGTACCCTCTATCGGCTCCGTTGTCTACAGGACATTAAATTTGCTCACTTACAATCCAACAGAGTTTAAATCGAAAACATTAAGACTAAGTCCGATTAACCGATTAAATGGATTCACATTGAATTTTTTCGATGGGGCATCCATAGACGGGGGAGCAAATTGTGGGGCAGGTGTTACACATTGTTTTCGTCATCCCTATGACCGTTAATGATGTAAACCTATCTGTTGCCTTCAGAGGGGTCAGTGGCTTGATTTCCTGAAGAGAGAAGGGAGAAGAACTTTTCCTGAGAAAAGAAGTTGCATTTTCCCTTGTAAAAACCNCTTTAGTTAGTAAATTCAATATTTAAAACTTAAGGAAAGCGTCATGTTCTGGTGTGTTTTGTTCTAGATCTAGGTGGATCTAGGGAGATCTGTTAGTGTCCGCACCTACTGATTTGTCCGATAACAGCAGGGGGATCTGTGAAGAGAGTGAATGCTCTGGATGTTAGATGGATATTCAATTGTGGAGACAGATCCAATACAAACGCTGAATTAGTTGGAGTGTGGGCAACCCTTGTCATGGAGAAACTCCTAAATATTCACCATATTCAGATGTTGGGGGACTCCAAGGTGGTCATCGATTGGCTGGATCAAAAAGACAAACTATATGCTACCAAAATTGAAGGTTAGAAGCACAAAATTCGGGATCTGGTGACATCGTTCCAAGGCATCTACTTTCAACACATTTTCAGGGAATCAAATGAGGAGGCTGATAAATTATCAAAACGAGCACTCTTGGCGCTGAAAGGAAGATTGATATATTTCAACTGGGATGGGGAAATTGAAGGTCCTTCTCAATTTTAAAATTTTTTCTAATAAGTCTTAATCCATGTTTTGCTGGAATGACTATTTTGTTTTTGAGATGGAATGAAAGATTATCTCTCTCTTTTTTAGGGTACAACGATACTCTTTCCTCTTTATTATATCTTGGATGGCACATCAATATGAGGATTATCATTTATTCATGTACTAGGAAGTTGAGATAGGACATTTGGAGAGTGTTGATTGGTCTCTAGACCCGTAGTTCTGGTGTCATTGATCCATGATTTGTCGATGTAAAAGAATTATTTACTAATATAATTTGAGTTATTTTTCTACTGGAAAAAGTTGCAAAATACTAAACACTTTTTGTTGGTTGAAATTCCTATAACTTTTAGGACATATTAAGTTTTGTGTTTTAAAGTTCGATTTTTGTTATGTAGTGTTCTACATGGGTGATGCTCACCTCACTATTTCTTTGGTTTTTTTAAATAATAAAATATTTATGTACCTAGTTTCAAGTTGTACAATAAAGATAATGGCCAATATATGTTGCATTTGCTATTTGAAAAGTTTGAAATATTTAATTTTCATCATTACCTAAAGGTTTTGAGTTTGGTGTTATTAATCTTATTTACTTCTTATGTATTTTATGGGTTTTCTTTCTCCCTTAAATATTATGTTATTATACATTTTTCTCTGTACCAATCTAAGAAACTAGTATACCAATCTAATAAACTATTTTAATGTCATAACCTTCTTTGCCTTTGAATGATATAAATTCTCTCATGAATTAGATATATGCATACAAATTATCTCATGGGTTAGATATATGCATACAAATACTCTCATGGTTAGATATATGCATATAGCAAAGGAGACTTCATGCTAAATTTGCACAAAACATGGATATTGCCATTTTGACTGTGGGCAAATCCTCCTATTAAACAAGGCGAAAAACACATGTGTTAGTAGAGCATTTCCTTATGACTACAAACCCACCAAGTTTTGGAAGCATGGCCACTAGACTTTCATGCCATAAAAGCACCAACGCACCACTTTTTTGGAAAAGTGAGTTGCTTCTTTGTCCAAATCCATCAAATATTTAAAAAGTAGTAACATCCAAGTACATATTAAAGTTAGATTCTACCACAATGTAGTCTAGGTTTGATTTTCAACCATTATTACATTAAATTATTACATTAACTCTATTGGGAATCCTCTTAAAGTGTCTATTAAAGGATTCCCATACCTATTTGGGATTCAATAATTTAAAGTATTTATTCAAAAATATTAATAAAGCTAGATTATACTAAAATCTAGTCTAGATTTCATTTCCAGCCATTACTACATTTATTTTATTGAGAATCTTATTAAATAATTTATTAAAATATTCCCACACCTATTTGAATTCAATAATTTAAAGCGTTTATCTTAAAACAATAATACTTGAGATTCTCCAATGAAGTGATGATAGAGACATAACCACCATTGTAGCACTTGTTTCCAAAGTTTTATGAAAGCATTTACCTAAAAAATAATAATGAATAGATGATAGAAACATAACCACCATTGCGACACTTGTTTCCAAAGTATAAACTACCACACATTTATGCCCAAATGAGTTATAAAGATAATTTATAAAGTAGTATTTTATAACTTTATTTAATATATTTCCTTATTTTCAAAGTGCCCAAATGAGTTATAAAGATAATTTATAAAGTAGTATTTTATAACTTTATTTAATATATTTCCTTATTTTCAAAGTACAATGGGACATTACTTTTGCTTAGGCATGTGTGAACAAATGAGTTATCAATGATACAGTTATCAAGTAATTTTGAAAAAATTATTTAATAATTCAATTTAATATTAATGTTTGAATGATTAAATTAATTAATTAAATGTAAATTGGAGATAAAGAGAAAAATAAAATAAAAAATCTTTTAAAAATAAAAATATTTATTTTTTTAATTAATAAATAATTTATTTTTTTATAAATAACAAGAAAATAAATATAAAATTATTCTATTAATTGTAGATATAAAAATAAAGTTTTTAATTTGTTTAAATAATATAGTTTTTTATTATTATTATAAAAAATAATTAATTGATTATAAATATAATAAATAATCTTATATCTTAAATATATAAAAATAAAATTTTTAATTTATTTAAATAATATTGTTTTTTATTATTATTATAAAAAATAATTATTTAATTATAAATATAATAAATAATCTTATATCTTAAATATTTTATATAAAAGTTAGGTTTCACCATATAAACATTACAAATACAAAGTCTACAAACTTAGATACCCTAAAGCTAAGGTTTAAAAAATAGTATATTGAATATAAAATATTTAATAATAATATTAAATGTTATATTAAGTTTCTAGAAACATCAAAATTAAATTCATCATTAAGTCTACAAATATAGATACTTTGAAAACTAAGGTTTAAAAATAACATAAAGATTATAAAATATTTAATAATTACTATTAAATGTTAAACCACTTAAAATAACATAAAAATTATAAAATATGTAATAATTACTATTAAATGTTAAACATAAAAACTAAATCCATGATAAGTTGTAGAGTAAGCATAATTGTATTGGGTAAAATTAAATTCATGATTAAACACAAAGTCTATAACCATAGATACTTTCAAAGTAACTTAAGGTTTAAACATAATATAAAAATTATAAAATATTTAATAATTATTATTAAATGTTAAATTGTTAGAGATAATGTCCACATTAATGTAGTATATTAAAGTTTGGGGATTTGTTTGGGTTGTTGGAGGATGTTGTGAGATTCTCTTAACCTCTTTCCAAGAATATAATAAGTTGGATCTCATAACACTTATTCAAGTGTGATGTATCTCAGTTTAATTTGTGCAATACAATTACAGTTTGTGTGAATCTTGTGCAAATGACACTCTCCCAAATTTCAATTTGATATCAGAGCGGGTATGAGATCCAGGAAAATGATAAAGAAGTGAATATTGATTTGCTTTAGGAGAGTAGATTAATGTGTTCTTTTCTGTGTGTTGTTTTGTATAAAGATTTATGTGTGTTCCTGAGAGATCAAATTTTTGTGTGTTTGAGAATGGGAGAAGCTGTGAATTTGATTGTGTTGTTAAGAAAACCTCGCCCAACACGAAGAAGGCATCACTGAGAGTGTTGTGTTGATTGCATTAGCAACACAGTTGTGAAGAGCCGCCACACTTGCTCGTCAGATTTTGCCTTCGCGAAGGAACCACCTAGACTCTTCAGTCTAAGGAGCAGCGTAATAGCAAGAGTGAGAGTTTGTTGGAGCTTGGGTTCTTGGACAAAATTGGATCTTGTTCACAGAGAGTTTCCTTGAGCACCGACTATGAGAATTGGAACATGATACGAGGATGTATATATAAAGCGTCGATCCATATAAGCCACCATAAATCTGAGACTTGTTCTTGGAGAGTGTCGGTCAACTCTATCTAATACCAATTAGAGAGGCTGATCCAGGTGGATATCGGTGGCCACCCACCTTTTCCAAATGGCTCAAAATGACTTTCTGGCAATTTTGACAATTTACTATTTTTAGCAGGTTTTAACTTCCGGGGCCATTTTG
>JZKD02S0202365.1:7276-22298 GCA_000966675.3 Picea glauca | reverse complement strand
TGAGAGAAATACAAATATGTGGAGAGGGAAAAATAGAGAGAGGGTGAGGAAGATAATAAATGGGGGAGAGAGGGAGGGAGAGGGATGAAGGGATATATATATAAGAAAAGCGAGGGAGAGAGAAAAAGGGAGGGAAATAGAGATGGAGAGAGAGGGGGGGAGAGGGGGAGAGAGAGGGAGAGAGAAAGACATAGAGGAAAAGGGAGGGAGAGAGACAAAGCGAGGGAAGTAAGGATGGAGAGAGAGGGGGGGTGATATGGGATATTTTCATCAGGTGACTTATTAAAGAATCATATTAAATGGGCATAAACTAAAGTAAACCATAAAGAAGGAAAAAATCAAAATAAAAGAGACGTAAGAATGTAATATGAACACAAAGAACTTGATAACGGAGTTCATCCCCGATGGACTATGTCTCTATGTCATCCTGTCAAATGCGTAGGCCTTTTTATTAACTCCACAAAATAATTGGGAAAAATACATAAGAATACCTCATTCTGGATTTAAGCTATAGAAGCTTTGCTCAGATCAGAAAAATAACATCACCACTACTTTTGTGGCATCGAATTACATAAAAAATGATTGTCTTCACACCTCAATATGAGTCAGACACTTTCAGTCCCAAGGGACACCCCTACCTTAGTTTCCATTCTTTGCCTCTACAATAAATGACTGGAAAAAATCTCAAAAAATGTTCCCTATCTCAAAATCCATGTCAAACTAGGTATGAGCGCACCCTTGGTTGTCCTCTTTGTCCTTTTGCACTGTCAGAGGCCCCTTTTTATACTAACATCTAGGAAGTTATGAATAAATGAAGTGGTTTGGCACACTAGTAGGTGGAGCTATATTTATAATGTTGGTTGGCGGAGGTTTGGGGATCGAATCCCATAGAATGCCCTTTTTAATACATGGTTAGAACAAAATTTGGCGTGCTTTGCTAAATATGGTGGGCAATTAAGTTTGGCGGAATATGCCATATATGGAGGGATCTATGTTATACCATTGGTGGTGGCTATATATGGTCGCATGGATTAGCATATAACCAAGGGCTAGGCCAAGGGCCTAGCCCTTTTCTTCTACCCACATAGAATATTATTAAACTTAAATAATATTCACACCATATTATAAGAAAGGATTATGTAATGGTATGTTGGATAGTGCAGAGTTGTAATACCTTTTGGCTAGGAGGTTAGTAGTTCAAGTCCCATTGGCTTCAATATATTTTTAATGAATTGTATTTTAAGAGGCCAATGGGGGGTTGCCACGTGGTAGCCTCTCATTGGTTGTCCTCTGACATGTGTCAACTGGAGACTGCAACACATAATCTGCCACATGTACCTTTAATAACCTCCTAGATATTCCTATAACATCATGCCACATCTCTCTATATAGATGTCCCATGTGTCACCCTTAGAGTGGTGACATGTGTCACCTTGACCTTTGACTTTTTGACAGTTTGACATGAACTTTGATCGCTTATAAATTTTTCATATGAGCATCATTTGATGAATCGTTTATGTAGTTAGAAAGCTTGTACCATGATATTTGAGATCATGCCATTTTTATTGAGTTTTGGGAACTTTGAATTTTTTCCCTTTCTCTATCTGCTAAAGCCATTCTGAGCATCCTGAGTTGCCTATATGAGTTATGAGTTGTTCTTATCCTTCTCTGGGTATTTTTTGGATCATGCCTTCCCACTGAGGGCCTTTTGGACCACCAAAATATTTCATCAATCAATAGGTAAGTGACGAAAGAGTCCCCTCACTTTCTCCTTCTCAATCCACTTTGTCTTGCTTGGTTGTGTGCACTTTAATCCTACTCAAAGATAATCAACATCACCCATGCGTGAAGTTCTTTTCCTTCAGTCGAGGATGATATCTTCCTATAATTCATCCAAGTACTCAGGTGAAAACTTATCAACTGAAGGTATTCAAACTTCCTCATCATGATCCATGATCATGGAAGGCTAAAAAAGTTTCAATTTCTCTACATTCACAACTGAATAAATCTTCGTATAAGGTGGAATATCTAAACAAAAAGCATTAGTTCTGCTTTTCTCCAAGATAGTGAAGGTTCCATATCGTATGGTATTGAATTTATTTCCTTCACCCTTCTATGGTTCCTTGTTGATGTGAATCCATACCCAGTCTCCAACCTAGAACTGATGATCAACCCTGTGCTTGTTATGTCGAGACTTATACTGTGTTTGAATCTGCTCCAATTGTTCCATGACTTATTTTTGTATCTGTCGGATCCTCTATATCAACTTGCATGCTCTATCCTATGTTCATTCTTCATTCATATCGACATCTCTCCCATATATCAAGTCCAAAGGAACCTTTGGTAGGTACCCAAAACATGTCTCAAAAGGTGAATTCTGAGTGGTTGAATGTAAATATCGATTATAAGCATGTTTTACATAGGGTATGTGTTCATCCCATAACTTCGGATGCTTGTTGCAATAGCCTCGAATTAAAATTACCCCCTTTTTTTACCACCTATGTATGTCTATCAGTCCATGGATGGAAAGGCGTGCTCCTCTTCAATTTGGTGTTCATCATTCTCCATAAGCTAGTCAAAAGTCCCTAAAGAATCGAGTATCTCGATTAGAGACAATGGACGTGGGTAACCCAAAGTGAACCCAAACATACTGAAATAAGATATTAGCAGTCTACTCAACAATGATCTTCTTTTTACATGGCATCAAGATACACATCTTGTTGAACCTATCCACTACGACATACAAATATTCATGACCCCATTTTTTCATTGGTAAACCCCCTACAAAATCCATGGAAATGATTTCCCATGGATGGGATGTAACAAGAAGTGGTGAGTATAGCCGAAATTTTGTATTAATGGGCGTACAAGTAGAACACATCACACACCCCTTTACATATTTAGTTACGATTTATTTCAATTCAGGTCAGTAAGAAAACCTCTGCAAATGAGCCATAGTTTTTCCTACCCAAAAATGCCCAGACACAAGAGAAGTGTGAGATTCTCGTATTACATGGACTCGTTCACTTGTAGGAATACATAGCTTCATAAGATGATAGAGTAATTTTTCCTGCAGAAAATAGTTCTCTACCTATGCACCATGGTTTAGCTTCTCATGTACTTTAAAATCTTCATCGATGGCATATTGTTATACATAGCTATCATGATATAAATAAGTATTCCTCAAAATAATAGAAGCAACAATAGGAGGCCTAGAAAGCATATTGGATATCTTGTTACTTGTACCCTTCTTTTACTTGATTACCAAATGAAATTGTTGTAGAAAACCCATCCATTTGTAGTGTCGAGATTGTTGCAGTTTTCTCTGTGCTTGAAGATATTGTAAGGGCTATTGATCTATATGTATGATGGTTTCCTTCCTTAACAAGTAGTGCTTCCATTTCCTTATACTTTGAACTAATGCATACAACTCTTTTTCATATGTAGGATAGTTAAAAAAAAGCTTGGTTAAAAGTATAAGAGTGGTAACAGATAGGCTTAAAATATTGCATCAGTACTGCACCCATGGAATATCCATTGGCATCTGTCTTGATCTAAGAAGGTCATTGAATATTTGACAGTGCTAGTACTGGTGCGGTACCGATATTCTCCTTCAAAGTGTCGAAATATTTTTTTTTCTTTCCTTCCCACTAAAAAGTGTTCTTCACACTGGTTAAGGCATGCAAAGGAGCTTCTATAAAGGATAAGTTGGGAATGAATCTCCTCCAATACTAGAATTCACTTAAGAATCTTCAGACTTTAGTTGCACTCTTTGGCTCAGGCCATTTTACAATTACTTCAATTTTGGAAATATCAATTTTCAATTGTCCTCCTCCCACGATATGACCTAAGGATACAAGTGTGGTCTTTCCAAATGCACATTTAGAAAGTATCCAATACTTGTTTCACATGCGTTACCACATACAACTTTTCCCTTTGCAAAGTATCCAATACTTGTTTCACATGCCTTACATGTTCATCCCAGGTCTCGTTAAAAACAATAATGTCCTCTAAATACATAATCACAAAGCCATCTGGGAAAGTCCTAAATACCTCATTCATCACATGAAAGAAAGTTGTTGGAACATTACAAAGAACAAACGACATAACTAACCACTCAAACAATCCCTGTTTGGTTTTAAAGGAAGTCTTCCATGCATCTTGTTCTGCAACCCTGATTTGATGATATCCACTACGCAAATCCAACTTAGTGAAATAAACAACATTCTTCAAATGATCAAGTAAATCATCTATACAAGGAAGAGAGTATCGATTTTTCACTGTGATTTTATTTAAGGCCCGATAATCGACACATATTCGCCTTGTACCATCTTTCTTTGGAACCATCGTGATCAGAGAACCACAAGGAGATGAACTAGGCATGATGACCCCTTGATCCTATAAGCCATGTACTAGCTTCTTGATCTCTTTCATCTCCACAAATGACATCATGTACATGCCCACATTAGGAAGAGGAGAATCATGTATCTCATGTTGGATTTCTCTATTATGAGATAATCCATCCAGTTCGTGAAAAATATCATCATACCTAGAAACAATATCAATTTTTTTTTTTTTTATGAGCTAGATCACACCCTTGGAAAGCGTCGGATGTCCCGACATCTTTCTCTTTGATGACCATGAGTACATATCTCTGATTAGTGGTTATGATCCTTTTCATTTGTCATGCACTAACAAGTGTTGTATTTTTCCTCTTGATGTGAGCTCTAACAATAAATTCCTCTCTCCCTTTAGTAAGGTCGTATTTTTTCTCATGACAAAAGAAGATTGCTTCTATTTCATAAATATAAGGACTCGCCAAAACTATGCCACATATATGAAGTGGTACAACATCCAAATCCACTTCATCAATCAATTTTGAAGAAACAACAAATATGATCCTACATTGTTTGGTGGCATTAATTTTTTCTTGATTACATACCCAACCAAGAGGATAAGGATTTGGATGTGGTTTCCTTACAAGACCCATCTTCTTGACAAGTGATTCAGATATTAGGTTTACTTGGGAACCTAGATTAAATAATGTATCTATCTTAGTATGTTTAGATACAACTCTTATATGAAATAACTCATTTCTCTTCCATTCATCAATATGAGATTCATCATTGGAACTTGAACTAGCATGAAGAGAATATTTACCTAGTACTCCAAACATTGTGATATTTCCTTCATCCCCTGAATCGAAACCAAGATCTTGTTGTACTCTAGCAACGGTCTTTGTCTTCCCCTTTCAACCAAATTTCTTCGGTTTCTTCTCTCAATTTACTTTCCAACAGTGTTCTTCATCATGATCACCCTTCTTGCAATGAGTGTAATATGTTTTTCCTCCTTCTCTCGTCACTGTAGCGGTCTTCTTATCCTTCCTTTTAAATTCTTGAAAGTATTGTGTGGGAAATTGGAAGGTTTCTTCATGGGATTTTATTGAACATATTTTCCCCTATTCTCAAGGTGAGTGGCTTGCATACAAACTTTATCAAGACTAGTGGGGTTAAAAAAGATAAAAGTATGACAAATATAACTGCGAAGTGTGCCAATATACTTCATTAAATTATCATAAGAATCCAAAGGAATATTCAATGCAAGAGATTTATTCATAAATTATTCTATGAAACTTTGTATAGTTTGACCTTTACTTTTCCTCAAAGTTTTCCATTCCATCATTTTGTTATGTAAATACCCTAATGGATATAATTACTTTCTTATCTATGTTTTAAATTCTAACCATAAGGAAATAATGGTGCAGCCACGCGCCATCCGTGCGCCCCTCTTCCTCCAGGAACTTCTTCTTGACTAGCCCGAAGAGCTAAAATGCTCTTCAACCCCCTTATCGGGAGATTCCTATACCCACAAAATTCTTGGGGTGATCTCCCTTAACCTGTCGGGAAATAAAATCTCGCTTAAATGTGATCCTTGCTCTTGGGTCACATAGCCCCGATACCCGATGAAACTTCCTTCGTGTTTGCCCTGCTTTTGGTTGGGATTGATCCCGTCGAAAAATCAGCTCCTGCGAGGTTGGAAATGACTCGCCTCGAAAATCCTTGATTCTCGATTTCCCGATGCCACCCGTCCTCTCACTTTGACACTGGTGGTCCTCGCTCCAAATGGAAATCGGAATTTCGCGGTTCGGGAATTCACGATTCCTGTGGCACCGTTTCACAGGTCATTCCAAGTCCTGAACTCCGATACATGATGCCACCTGTCAATATTGAACACTATCACTGTGGGACCCATTGCGATTCATAGTTTTGAGGATTTCTCCATGATTCTTTCGACACGAAGAGTTGCGAAGTGCTGAGCCCCGACTCTCCGTGATCTTGCACCATGTATCCCCCCTTGAGATCAACGGCCCTGATCTTCTCGGGAAATCGCTAATTGTGATTTCATTATATATGAATCCCCCGACCACAGAATCCCCGATATCCCGAACTCCGATCCCTGGGGTCTTCCATAGTCCTCCAGGCTTAAAACCTGTGCACCTTTCCCAATATCTAATGGCTATCGGGACTTCGCCAATCTTGACTCCTTCTCCTTGAAGGATTTCTTGGAAATGGCCAAGTGCCTCTACGACGACTTGTTCTCCAAGTCTGTGCTTGGGACCTTCACTCACACCTTCGTCGATGCGAATCCTCTGTGCTCGATTTCATTATATCACAAAGGAACTATCCCCCTTGAGCTTATTCACTCTGACTCCTTCAGAGGACTGTCTGCGGTCTCCTTGCGCTTCGGCGTTCAACAACTTCTTGAGCGTTGAATTTCACCAGAATCTGCACACTTCCTGCAGTAACAGTCGTTTCTCCTTTGCTCAGACCCACAAATGAGACTTCAAGTTCAGTCTTCACTTCTCCTACATGACTTTGCCAACTTACATCAATTTCTAGATGAACGAGAATAAGGGTTTAACTGTCGAGCCTCATCAACGCACTCTATGCGGATGAATTCAACTGCACTCTATGAAGGAATATCCTGGCTCAAACAGAGAAACAATTGAAACTCATTCTCTTCACTCTCAGACTTCTATTAAAACTTTGAAATCACATGCACAACATATTGAAAGAAATTGCATGAATAGAAAGCACATATTCATGATCACATAGACGACATACACAGAGAAAACAACACCAGCTATGAAATTGAATCAAAGACTCTCTTCTATTAATTCAAAACCATCTGTACATGGGTGCTCTTAAAAAATTCTCTTCTTTCTCTCTCTTCTTGCTCCTGAATGAATGAAATCTGAATGATCTCTTTACAATGTACAAAGGAGGGTGTCTATATCCGTTTTCCCTCTCAAAAACTGAAACTGTCTAATCTAGACTTAAACATCTATCTACCTGCATTAAATCTATTAAATGCCTTCCTATATACTAAGGATGTGAGATTAAAGGCTCAAGGTACCCTCTATAATACAAGTGCGCTTCTTTAAACGTGACTTCATTAAAGAGCGACGCAACAATTTCCAAAGTATTTCAAAATACATGCTGGCACTGTCCAGTTGTTTTCTCTCAATGTGCTAGCTCGCTTGATGTGTTGTGGATGCTCCTGCATCATACTCCTCGGCTTGAAAAATTTCATGGGCTCCTTTCCATGAGCTCCTGCACGGTCTTCCCATGCCTCTATATCATTTCTTTTGTCTCCCAGCTGACATCTTCCACTGGGTGATTTTTCCATTTCACCAGGTACTCGAAGTACTGCTTTCGCCTGGTCTTCTTTCCCACTCGCTTCTCTAGTATGCACTCCATATACGACTTCTCTACAATCAAGATTTGCTTCTGCCACTGGATTTTTGGTTCTTCAGTCGCAGCCTCTATTTCTCCAGTCCTATATGGGTATAAATCTGCCACATTGAAAATTGGAGATATTACGATGCCATCTGGTCAATTTCATAAGCGTTCTCTCCAAATTTCTTAAGGACTTTGCATGGCCCAATCTTTTTCATCTTCAGTTTGTTGTATGTTCCCCTTGGGAACCTTTCCTTCCTTAAGTGTGCTAGATCCAAATCACCAACTTTGAACTGAATTTGTCTCTTCCACTGATCGGCTCTATGCTTGTACTCCTGATTTGAGTCTTGCAATCACTACTTCACCTTGCTGTGAAGTTCTTGCATTGCTTCAGTGAATTCTTCTGCACTCGCACTGGTAGTCGTAGCCTGTTCTGACTCCCTTAGTTCATAAACTCCCCTTGGTTGTGTCCCATACACAATCTGGAATAGACTTTTTCCTGTACTCCGATTCACTGAATCATTGTACGCAAACTCTGCCTATGGCAATATGTTGTCCCAGCTACTATGGTGCTCTGTCACCAAGCTTCTTAATAGATCCCCTAAACTTCTTTTCACCACCTATGTCTGCCCATCTATCTGCGAATGGATATGCTGAACTAAATGCTAATTTTGTTCCTAGATTCTTCCATAGCGTCCTCCAAAAATGTCCTATGAATTTTGTATCCCTGTCCGAGACTATGCTTCTCGGAAATCCATGAAGTCTAACAACCTCTTTGAAAAACAAGTTTGCGATGTGGGTCACATCGCTAGTCTTCTGACACGGAATAAAATGTGCCATATTCAAAAACCTGTCTACCACCACAAATATGGAATCAACACCTCGCTGCATTCTCGGCAAACCCAATACAAAATCCATGCTTATTGCCTCCCATGGCCTCTCGAGTATGGGTAATGGCTGATAAAGAACTGCATTCTGTTTTCTTCCCTTCGAATGTTGACAAATTCGACACCTATCAATGAACTTCTTGACATATGATCGCATGCCCGACCAAAAATACGATTCGATTAGATTTGTGAATGCCTTATCATGGCCAAAGTGCCCTGCTAATCCACCAATGTACTTTTCCTTTAACAAATTCTCCCTCATGGAGCAATTTGGAATGCATAACTGATTGCCTCTGAACAACAATCCCTCCTGGATCATGTAGTCTATCCATGGGCTCCGGTCTCTGAGAACTGGGTTCTCGGCTACTTCATAAGCTTCCCCGAAATCTGTATCTCCTGGATACATGTCCCTCGGGTTTTCAAAACCCAATGTTCTGACTCTGAACTCCTGCAGCAACAAACATTTCCTGCTCAAAGCATCAACCACTTTGTTAGCAGTTCCTGAAATGTGTTTTATCACAAATGTGAAATTTTGCATATACTCTACCCATTTTGCATGTTTCTGGTTAGACTTATCCTGTTGACTTACAAACTGCAATGCATGATTATCACTGTACAATACAAATTCCTTTGCGATCAAGTAATGCCTCCACTTCTTTAATGCCTGTATGATGGAATAAAATTCCTTATCGTACGTGGAGTATTTCATATTTGCTTCATCCAACTTCTCATTGTAATATGCAACTGGCCTGTCCTCCTTACTCAAGAATGCTCCTATAGCATACCCACTAGCATGACATTTCACCTGAAATGTCTTTTGGAAATTTGGCAACACCAGAATTGGTTGCTCTGTGATCTTCCGCTTCAACAGATTGAATCTCTTCTCAGCCTCTGCTGTCCAGTGAAAAGTCTTATGCTGCTTCTTCACTATGTCCATCATCGCGGCGCTAATTCCACTAAAATTCCTAATGAATTTTTTGTAGAAACTTGCCAATCCGTGGAAACTTCTCACCTCAAAAACATTTCTCGGTGATGGCCAATTTTTTATCACTTCCACCTTACTTGGATCCATTTTCAATTCATTCACTGAAATAACAAAGCCCAAATAAATGAGCTCTGTCTGCATGAAGGAACACTTCTTCATGTTGATCAACAACTTCTCTTACTGCAGCGTTCTCATCACAATGGCCAAATGCTTCAAATGCTCAGCCTTTGTCTTACTGTAGATCAATATATCATCCAGATATACGACTACAAATTTCCTAATGAACTCTCTCAGGACTTCATTCATCAGCCTCATGAAAGTGCTCGACATGTTTGTCAAACCAAATGGCATGACCAGCCATTCGTACAAACCCTCGTTTGTCTTGAATGTTGTCTTCCATTCATCACCTTATCTCGTACGAATCTGGTGATATCCACTTTTCAGATCGATCTTTGAAAAGTAATTTTCTCCACTCAGGCATTCCATCATATCATCCATTCTCGACAGTGGAAATATGTACCTGATGGTGATTTTGTTAATCACTCTGGAGTCTGTACACATCCTCCAGTCTCCATCCTTCTTCAGACTAAGCACTTTTGGAACAACACACAGACTCAAGCTCTCCCTGACTAGTCCTTTATCCAGCAAATCCTGGACCTGGTTCTTGACTTCCTCATTCTCCTGTGGCATCAACCTATACGTTGCCTTATTTGGAAAATTGGCTCCAGGTATGAGATCGATGTGATGACTCACACTCCTCATCGGTGGCAACGAACGAGGTAATTCATCCACGATGATGTCAACGAACTCTCCCAACATCTCCTGAATCTCATCTGGTAAATCATCCATTCTTGTGCTAGTCAGGATAATTCTCGGCTTTATGACTATAAAGAACTGTGGATCTTCTTTCTTCTCCATCTCCGTGAGAAGCTCCTTCCAACTCATGAGAAGTATGGTACTTCTTACTTCTGGCTTCACTTCTTTATCCTTTATCAGAAGCAATCTGTGTGTCCTCCCATCCTTCTCTAAAGTATATGTGTTCATTCTCCCATCATGAACCACATTTCGGTCATATTGCCATGGTCTACCCAACAATACATGACATACATCCATAGGAATAACATCGCACAATATTTTATCATTATATCCACCTATCTTGAATTCAACTAAACACTGTTTAGTGACACTCACCTGATGTCCTTTCTCTAACCAAGATACTTTATATGGACTCGGGTGATTGGTCGTCTCCAGCTCCAACTTTTCCACCATCTTGGTCGAAACGAGATTGTCTGTGCTCCCGCTGTCCACAATGACCTTACACTTTCTGTTCTTGGTTGTGCATGCGGTTCTGAACAGTCTTCTTCTCTGAGATGTGTCCTTCACCTCCTTCTCGGGTGTGAAAAGGACTTTATGCATCCCAAGCGATATTCCACTGTCTACATCTTCATTCTCAACATCTCGCCTTTGCACTTCTGTGATGTGAGCTTCTCCTCTGTCCATTTTCATATCTGGACAATCAACGACTTTATGTCCATCCTTCCCACATGTGAAACATGTGATGATTCCTCCTCTGCCTCTTCCCCTACCTATGGTACAAGGAAAAGTGTTTGCATCAGCATAACCGCCACCCTGCTCTGTATGATGTCTCCCTGACTCAGCATATTGTTGTCTTTGCTATGAGGTTCCACCTCTCTCAGTCCGACCCTGAGGTTTCTTCCATTCCTCCTTGGTTTTCTGATATCTTTCTTGGGCAACTACCTTGCCTCTAGGCTGACTTCAACCTCGCCCTCGCTTTCCTGGCTTACGGCTCAACTTCTCCTCGGTTTTCAGAGCCATCTGATAAGCATCCTCAATTTTTCTGATAGTTTCCATGCTCAATTCATCCTGAATCTCGTATCTTAAGCCATTCAGGTACCTCACCACCTTTTCATCATCGCTCTCCCAATGACCTGCTCTGCCGTTGAGCTTATAAAATTATTCGGTGTATTCCTTCACCATCATCGGCTTCTATCTCAGGTTCTGCATCCACCTGAACAGTGTGATCTGATAATCTCTGGGGATGAACTTCACCTTCATCTTTGCGATCATCCTATCTTAGATTTTAATCTTTTGTTTTCCTTTGGAATGTATATCTTCCTGTAGTTCGTCCCACCATAATGTTGCATGTCCTTTCAACTTGGTAACAACATGCCTTACCTTCTTATCCTATTCGATATCTTCATAATACAAGTAGGTGTCAAGAGCTCTGATTCGGTCCAGCAACTCTTCTGCATCCAAGCTTCCTTCGTAAGCTGGAATATCCATTTTGGTCTTGGAACTCATTCTGGCAATAGCCTTGATCAATCGAGCGGTTGATGCATCCTCGGCTGTGACTTCTTCAGCATGTCCAGCTTCCTCTTCAACCTCAGAATCACTAAGATCCCCAGCACCAGCTCCATGTCTTTGTGATGTCTCCATCTCCTCAAGCCTTGCTCGGAGATCTCTCAATTGCCGCTCCATTTCTGGATTTCCTGCTGGCCTACCTCTTCTTCTCACCTCACTGTCTTCGGGATCAGGCGATTGTCTTTCTCTTCTTGGTGGCATGATGTATTTTCTTCTCTTGCTACAGAAAGCAAAAGATATAACCTGGCTCTGATACCACTCTGGTGCAACCACGCACCACCCGCGCACCCCGCTTCCTCTAGGACCTTCTTCTTCACTGGCCCGAAGAGCCAAAATTCTCTTCAACCCCCTTATCGGGAGTTTCCTATACCCACAAAATTCTTGGGGTGATCTCCCTTAACCTGTCGGGAAATCAGATCTCACGTAACTATGATCCTCGCTCTAGGGTCACACAACCCCGATACCCGATGAAACTTCCTTCACGTTTTCCCTACTTTTGGTTGGGATTGATCCTGTCAAAAAATCGGCTCCTGTGAGGTTGGAAAGCGACTCGCCTTGAAAATCCCCAATTCCCGATTTCTCGATGCCACTTTTCCTCTCGATTTGACACCGATGGTCCCTGCTCGAAATGGAAATCAAAATTTCATGGTTTGGGAATTCACGATTCCTGTGGCACCATTTCACAGGGCCTTCCAAGTCCCGAACTCTGATATGCAATGCCACCTGTCAATATTGAACACTATCACTGTGGGACCCGTCACGATTTGGAGTTTCGCGGATTTCTCCGTGATACTTTCGACACCAAGAGTTGCGAAGTGCCGAGCCCCGACTCTCCGGGATCTCATGCCACGTATCCCCCACTGAGATCAATGGCCCTGATCTTCTCAGGAAATTGCTAATCGCGATTTTGTTCTATACGAATCCCCTGACCACGGAATCCCCGATATCCTGAACTCTGATCCCTGGGGTCTTCCCTAGTCCTCCAGGCTTAAAACCTATGCACCTTTCCCGAGATCTGACGGCTATTGGGACTTCACCAATATTTCCTACAAATCCTAGTCATTGACTCCTTCTCCTTGAAGGATTTCTTGGAAATGGCCAAGTGCCTCTACGGTGACTTGTTCTCCAAGTATGTTCTTGGGACCTTCACTCACACCTTCGTCGATGCGAATATTCTGTGCTTTCTTTCACGATATCACAAAGGAACTATCCCCCTTGAGCTTATTCACTATGAATCCTTTAGAGGACTGTCTGCGGTCTCCTTGCGCTTCGACGTTCAATAGCTTCTCGAGCGTTGAATTTCACCAGACTCTGCACACTTCCTGCAGTAACAGTCATTTCTCCTTTTCTCATACCCACAAATGAGACTTCAAGTTCAATCTGCACTTCTCCTGCACAACTTTTCCAACTTCCATCAATTTCTAGATGAACGAGAATAAGGGTTTAACTGTCGAGCCTCATCAACGCACTCTATGCGGGTGAATTCAACTGCACTCTATGTAGGAATCTCCTGGCTTAGACAGAGAAACAATTGAAACTCATTCTCTTCACTCTCAGACTTCTATTAAAACTCTAAAATCACATGCACAACATATTCAAAGCAATTGCATGACCAGAAATAAAATATTCATGAGCACATAGATGACATACACAGAGAAAACAACACCAGCTATGAAATTGAATCAAAGACTCTCTTCTATTAATTCAAAACAATCTGTACATGGGTGCTCTTCAAAAATTCTCTTATTTCTCTCTCTTCTTTCTCCTGAATGAATGAAATATGAATGATCTCTTTACAATGTACAAAGGAGGGTGTCTATATCCGTTTTCCCTCTCGAAAACTGAAACTTTCTAATCTAGACTTAAACATCTATCTACCTGCATTAAATCTATTAAATGCCTTCCTATATACTAAGGACGTGAGATTAAAGGCTCAAGGTCCCCTTTATAATACAAGTGCGTTTCTTTAAACGTGACTTCATTAAAGAGCGATGCAACAATTTCCAAAGTATTTCAAAATACGTGCTGGCACTGTCCAGCTGTTTTCTCTCAATGTGTTGGCTCGCTTGATGTGTTGTGGATGCTCCTGCATCAAATAATATTACAACGCTTACTTTTGTCCTGTAGCTTTCTTTACCACCATACAAGAGTGGTGCCTTGCAACCAAAGAGAAGCCAGTTTCACTTTAACTTCCTCTTCATCAATATGTTGAACACGGAAATATACTTCAACCTGTTGGATCCAATTATCTAGTTTTCCAGGATTAGCATATCCATTAAATATAGGTAAAGAAAAATTTTCATCAAGCTTTAATAATGGGTTCTTAAAAGAGTCTTTATGGTTGGAATGATGAGAATCATGAGAATGCTCAGAGGAAGAAGAACTAAAACTTGAAGTTGGAGATGGAGGCTCAGGAGGATTGCCTCCAACCCCTTGGTTTACCAAAGCATCATCATCTTCATGTGATTCATTCTTCTTCCCTTTCTTACTCATCCTCTTCTCGTAATATGCATACATTTGTTTGACCATTTCTAACATGCGATAAAAGACCATGTGAATTTTTTCCTCATGTTCATCATGCTTGTCCTCTTCTGTCATATTCTTCCTTCGGGATGCATGACCAACTTTTGGATTGAAGTCTTAAGAGTTCCTTAATCCTTCTTATGATTGGTCCTAGTAAGTATAAATACTCAAAAATTCACATCAAAGATGATTTCTCTCATACTAACATGATATGGGATATTTTCGTCACCTGACTTGTTAAAGAATCATATTAAATGAACATAAACTAAAGTACACAATAAAGAAGGAAAAACAAAAAAGAAAAGAGATGTAATCATGCAATATGAACATAAATAACTTGATAATGGAGTTCATACCTGGCCGACTATGTCTCTATTTCCTTCTCTGAAACGGGTAGGCCTTTTTATTAACTCCACAAAAGTATTGGGCAAAATACACAAGTATGTCTCATGCTAGAGTTAAGCTACAAAATCTTTGCTCAGATTAGAAAACTAACATCACTACTA
>JZKD02S0202354.1:0-22298 GCA_000966675.3 Picea glauca | reverse complement strand
GTACCTCAACCTGTACCATAAACAAGTGCATCAACCATGCACCAACCTGTACCAAATAACTTGTAATCAACCTGTATCATAAACAAGTGCATCCAACCATGTACCAATTATGTATAAATAATGTGTCAACTACTCATCAACTATGACTCATCAATATGTACCAAAATCATCAACTATACACCTGATGTACGTGCCAACTCATCAACTACTTGTCTCGACCATGTACTCAACATGTACCTCAACCAAAATCCCTCATCAATTTCATAATACAAATATGATTTGTATCTCTGTAATAGATTCGGTGTATATGATCACATTCCTCCAAACCTTCCTTAACTTCAACAACATGAGACTAACATTTTCATCAAACTTTTCTTTAGTCTCACATGCCTAGTTTTGGATTAGTCAACAAACCTAACTTGAAGTAATCATAACTTTGTACCTGTAATGTATAAATACATGAAACTGATAGGAAATGTTATTCAATGTGTTTTATGCAATTCCTCCATGTGTCACTACTTAGAACCTCTCAGAAAGGGATTTATAGAAAAAATGGCATACCTTGCTGAATTCTGTATTTTTCTAGAGAGTGACATTGTAGAGCGTGCCCCACATTGAATATTTGTTGAATTGATATAAAACTGTTATAAAACATACTACAGACTGTACCCTAACCAACACATTTTGTTTCACTGAATTGGTATCTTTTATGTAGAAGTTATGACATTTTTACCTAAAACACCTACTTTTGACTAGTTTGAGGACTAGCCACAAACCCTATTTTCCACGGAGTGTAACTCCAAAAATACAATGACCCACAAGATGAATTTTTTACCACAGATACTTGGATATGTTTTCTCAACTTGCCCTTCTCCTGTTAGAAAGGAAGTCTTAATCCTTAATGAGATTATTTGAAGATGATCAAGGAGTGGAGGAAAACATCCATGCTTCCAGGAGGATCCGAGAGCAAGTCAACCTTGAAAATCTACATGCACATGAGCAAACAAGATGTCAGTATGTTTCAAAATTTGAGCAGGAAGGTAATGAATGTGAACCAATTTTTGAACAACAACAAGCATGCAAGCTCATTTCCGATTTAAATCTGAATTCTTCAACATTTGAAAAGTATTCTAAAGACAAGTATGAGTCTAAATTTTATGATCAATTTTCAAATAAGGCTAAGCCTGTGATAACCAATGATTGTATAGGCAACTACATGTTTGTAACTGATCATTATCCTTGTGATTTAAACACTTCTCTATCATCATCTTATGATCATGATTTTGAAGAGGGAAAGACTGCCATTTTTTATGACCACAAGTTGCTCTTAAGAGAACAAGAATTTAATCAGTCTTCCAGTAGAGAAACAATCATAGTTGAGAAAGTGTTTTCCATGGACCAACATGCTTATGCTATTGGTTTCAAATACCCAGTGGCAACCTTCATGGAATCATACATTTCAGAAAACTTGAAGATTTCAGATTTCTTAAACTCATCAACATTTCCGGGTGAGTATGGCTTCTTGAATAAGTTCTTATCACTGTTGTTACATTTCAAACATCATCTGTTGATCAGTGAGAAATATGATATTATTTCAGTACTAAAGTTTTTTGGATGGTTGTTATGGAAGTCAGCCTTTACTCAACCAAATTGCAGATCTGGTTAGGGTAGGAGTAGGAGAATAAGCTCGCTCTATGAGCAAGTAGATTATTTCATTTGTTGGTTTTTTGAATAAGAAGAGCAGGCTATAGGTTTTCAGAGGATCGGTTTCACAGGCCAGATGACTCCATATCCCAATAGATAAGGCAACTAGAACTGCTAAAGTTATTGGAAGCCTCACAGGGAGGCCTCCGTCCCAGTTGGAGCCAATGTTAACACTCAAAAAAGCACCATCAAAGTTTTAATCGCCTTCATAAATTTTTGGGTTAGATTTTCCAAATTCCTTTGTTCCTTTGCCTACGGTCATAGCTTCCCAATTCATCATCAAGCCTTGACAATTTCCCATTAATCGCTTTGGCCAAAGGTGGTATGTGCTCAAGTGTCCTAAGTCAAACCTATCTTATCTACCAAATATAATGCATATACCAAAGCCCATCTCCATGCACACATTAAAGAGAAAGATTATGAGAATGGAGACTTTCCTAAAACAGAGGAGGTGCACTACCAAATTTGTAGAGTTATTTAAAAAATGGCACTGCTAATACCCGAGCTTGCTACCCACTCTGCACATATTCAAGTGAAGGTGCTGCAAATTATACAGGATGACGCTACCAAAATTCTCTACCGAAATTCTGGCAGAAAACAAATTCTACACAGAGACACACCAAGATGGCACTACCTAAATTCACTACTGAATTTTTGACAGAGACCAAATTGTGCAAAGACATTTCTGCCAGTTTTGAGTGACAAACTTTAAAATTGTACTATGAACAAATGGGAAGGAATTTTTGAAAATGGGAAGAAATTTTTGTTCATCACATACCAAATAAGACAAACCTCTCTCATTTTTTCAAAATGTTCTATGGTCATATATTTAGTTGACATACAAGTGGTGCTACCGAACATGCTACTGAAACTTTGTTTTAAGACTATTGAACTGGCATTTTTGACCAGTTGACTTTCAGGAGGATTTCCGGGTGAAATAAGATGAATTTTCAAAATAAAAAGGAGTTTATTTTCAATCACACACCAAATAACATTAACATCTTTCATTTTTCACAAAGGTGTAATGTATTGGGATATTCAAAAGAATCTTTGAGCCCTATGTTTTTATTTTTCATAATTTCCTATTTGAGACATGTTTTTGTGACACATGTTGCGTCCAGCTGGAGATGAATTTGAATAAACTGAGAGAGGTTTTTCTTAATAAAGAGTTTATATACAAAAACCTCTCTCATAGTTTACACAAATATTATTGTTTGAGAATTACAAGTGGTGTTTGGAAGCCTAGTTTTCAGAATTTCACCTCCTGAAAAGAAAGAAATTAGTTAAAACGTGTCATTTTATGTTTGTAGTTGTTTCTATTTTGGAAAAGGGGTTGGAGTTCAAATGGGTGAGCTGAAAAGAACCTATATGGATATATATTTATTGTACAAGAGGGTAGGAGGGTTGGATTCATGAGGCAAGAGAAGCTTGAAAGAGTAGGAGTAGTTTTAGTTGCTCATTTGTAAGCCTGAGGGCCTGTTTGCTATGAAATTTTTTTCCATTAAAGATTCATGCGAGATGTTATCATATTGTCTTCTTTGTTTTCAAATTTCTTTGTTATCTTCTTTCTTGAACATATTGCAGGTTTTGAGGATCATAATTTCCATTGATTGATGGATTCATGAACAACAGAGGATCTATTGTAGTTTTCCCATTAAAACATTGTTCATTGTTTAAGGAAATCTTTATCTATTGCAGAAAGGATCTATGTTAAATGAGTCTTATTCCTTTTTTCATATTCACCATTCTTTTACTCATAGTTATATATATCTTTTTCTGATATACAGTTTGATTTCCTTTGATCTGTAGGATGTTATGCCTCTATAGACCTTTTGCTGCCCTCTCCCTTTATTTCTCATCTTGTTGATCCACCTATTCAAAATATTTTAATCCATTTACATTTCTATGTTACCAAGATTACTCTAATCTGCAGTCTGGGATTGACTCTTGGAGTGATAACAAAGATGATAGGAGGAAGATGAGGGAAAAGGTCAAAAAACAACATAGCTCTGAGAAAATGAGGAGATAGGGAAATAAAGAGAATAGGAGAATTTGTGAAGGTAAAATGCAATAGCCTGGGAAGTGGAAGATAACTAGTGCATAGGAATAAAGAAGACGGATCACCAAAAAGGTAAAATTTGAAGAGGGTGAGTTTCAAACTCACAAACATATATTTGGAGAGACGAGGAGCTCATTTTCACAACTATGAATAAGAGAGGAGAATTGGGAATATTTTCTGAAGAAAATAGAAAGATTTCCAAGATATTTATGGTCACTCTAGACTAGAGGAGATCCATATCTTGAGTAGAATGATAGAAGGTTGTGACTTGGTAAAGGGGACATCAATGAGGGATTGTGTAGCAGAGAAGGAAATCCTTTTTGTAGAGGAAATCTAGTTGGGAAGGTACTTGATAAACTTGTGGAGGTCATGATCTCAGTGGGAAGAGGGTATATCCTATTGATACCAATGGAGTGAAGGAAAATAACCTTCTTGAATTATTTCTTGATTTGGTAATTATTTGAGTTAGTCCCATGGTGGTACCATGACCTTGCAATGGGGTGGCATGTTGTAGGAAACCATTGTTTAACTTATGCTTATATTGAGAGGGGGGGTAAATTATTATATGTTACTTTTTAATTTATTTAACCATTCATCAATCATTCATTAGATGAGAAACAATCATCACATATAAACTCAAATAAAAATGAAAATATTTTAACATGGAAACCCAATCGAGAGAAAACCATAAAACATATCCTTATAAATGTTTGTAAGCCCCAACCTACTATTAAAAATATTGTAGGAAATAATCTACTCGAAACACCAGTCTTCTTAAATTAGCACCAACTCAACCATATGTAGGCATGAACCTACTAGAGACACTAATCCCCTCAACTAAGCACCAACTCAGCCAGATGTAGGCACAGACCTACTAGAGACACTAATCTCCTCAACTGAGCACCAAATCAACAACACGTGTAGGCACCAATCTACTGTTACAATATTTGAATACACCAACCTATTGGAGCCACCAATCCCCTCACTTGAGAACCAACTAAACAAGATATATGTAGACACGAATCCAAGATATTCATACACGAAGTACTTTTGACCTCACGTGCATGCTTCATACTTCAGACATAACTTTAAACTGTAGTCACATTTATCCTTCATGTAATATTGAGCCTCACAGTATCATTCCCAGAATATGATCCTAGATTGCAACATCATAACCTCAAAACAATGAAATTTGTAGCATCATAGACCTTGATTCCTTCATGGAACACCTTAAGAATATGAAAATCCTAGGAAAAACCACTCATACTTCTCTTCCAGAACTTTAGATCTCAAAAATACACCCCAAATCCTCTAGTGGTTCTTAGATCACTTCTATGCACCTCATACTTCATTTGTTTCTTGGTTGTACTACAAATGTGGAATTCTATCTTGTATTTATAGTGATTTTTTCCACACTTTCAAGGCTCACCTATAAAGGCTGGCTGAGGCAACCTAAATTTTTCCGTTGGGTTGTTAAAAGAAAAAATTAATATCTCCTCATTTCTAGGGAATTGGAAGGAATTCCATATAAAGTTGAAAAGGCCTCAAAATAATACTTCCATCCATATAACCTATTCTCCCATTTGATCTAGGTATATAGGGTAAAAGTTCCTTCAAAGACAGGGTATCCAAATTGAGCATCAATAATCCAATAACAATTTTTCAAACAATATCAAAATTTCTATATTTATCTTGAACATTTGTAATCTCCCCCTATATTTGACTTCAATGACAAAAATATTTCCAACAATCTCCCCTTTTGTCATTGATGAAAACCCTTATTTAATTTTGATACTCCCCCTTTCTACAACTTTCCTTCTGTATAGAATTCTTCCTCTATCTATAACTTCTCCCCCTTTGACATCAATTGCAAAGGGTTGGTCCCCTTGAGCTTCTTCTTTCCTTCAAGCACTGCAATGTGCAATTTAAAAGTATATCTCTAATTTCCCATTTCTTGACAACTAATCATTATTTAGTTTATCTCTACTACAAGTATCTAACAATGATCCTTCTATTTGATTATTTTTATTGATCAAACCTTCCACTCCAAATTCATGCTATTGATATTTTGAATGGCGTGAAGCTTTAGTATCGACTTAATGTGAATTTTTTTATGCCCCCGCATTTGTTTCTGAAAAGGACCAATCATATGACGTCTCATGTCCAAAAGAGTATTGTAAACTTGAATTTCCATTTTCACAAGGAAATGTACTGACCTTTCCTTTTCTAGAAATGGTGTGTACATGTTTCGAGTTAGAATCAAAACAATGAATATCCCTACCATATTCATCACATCCTTTCTGATAAAAAACAACTTCATTTCTCCCTATTTCTTGATTTTTCTTCCTTTTCCAAACCTTTGAGTATTCTTGTTTGTGTTTGGAAAGAACATATTCTTGTTGCTTCTATAGTAATGTGCTATGTTCCCATAGTTATTTCACTTATAACATTCAGTATCATAATCAAGTAGAGGAGAAAATTAATTGTAGTTTCTATTAGCAAACCCATCAGAACTTATGGTTTTCTTTCTCACATAATCATCCTTAGAGTTCTTGTAAGAACCTTTATTTCTATTGCTCACATGATAAATTATTGCATAAGCTATACAATATATTTCCTTATGAACAAAATTATTTCAATAAAAAAAATATCCAAGAAAGAGATTTTGAAATCGATTTGTGGAAGAAATTCTTGGTGGAATATATCATCTAATTCATTCTTGTTATTCTTGTGAGAATAATTAGGTTTCTATTGGCCATCATTAACTTTCCTATTGCTTTTTTCATTGTTGATGGAGCCTTTGAGAATATTGGCATAAGATTTTAGGAATTTCTTCATTTTCCCTTTCTTATGGTTTTGTGACCTTAGTGCTTTCATCTCCCTATAAGGTGTTTTTTTTTTCATCGTAGCCAAAACCTATATTGATGAATGGTGATCTTTGGAGACTGATAATATTATCTAATATTTCAATACTCTTTCTAAACTTCAATCTTCTATTTGTTAAGGACATAACCTCTCACATAGGTAGAATAATATATTTCCATGTAATAAAGGTCAATATTAATAAGGCCTATAAATAAGGAAGAAGAATCCCAATGTAGGATGACCTAATAGAAGCTTTCGCTTCTAGAAGGATCTTCATCTAGATTTTTCTTTTGATAGACATATTTCGTATAAATAGGATTCAAGGGTATGGGAAGTTTTGTCTTGGATATTATTGTAATAGAGCGATGCTCTGCTGGAGGTTTCCCCCTTAAAGAGGCAAGTGAACATTGCTCTGAGTAATCAAAGTTCTCTTTCTGGTGTTATTCTGGTATTATTTTAGTATTATTGTGGTGTTGTTTTGGTTATATTATTGTTTATCTTCCATTTCTAGCTGATTATTTATGTTCTGCATATTATTTTATAACTGGAATATTACACTATTCAAATGATCAATTTTTTTCTCTAGTTCCTTTCTTAAGGAAACGATTTCATCCTCTAGCTTCTTACAATTTTCTTCCTTTTCTTTCACCTTTCTTCTGACCACTTTTTCTATCATTTTTTCCTCTTCTAGTTGTGTCTTTAGGATGATAACTTTCTTCTTTATGTATTCAAGATCATGATCCTTCTCTTCAATTTTTTGCAATTTCTCTCTTTGCTTCATATTCTTTTTCCTAATCCCGTCTATTTTTTCTAAGGTACTAATGAGTTTTGCTTCAATATCTTCTTCTTCTAAATCTGTTTTTACTTTCTGATTATCTTCATTTTTTTCATGAGTAGGACTTGTTTCCATGGTTATGGAGAGATATTATTCTTCATCATCAATATCTCTCCTTTTTGCACATGGAAACTTATTATAAAAATGTCTTATTCTACAACACTTAAATCATTTGAAGGGTAGCTTACCTTTGTATTTTTTAGGTCCTCCTTTTAGATTTCTCACAGATTGTGCTTCTTCTGTCTCTAATTCATAGATGGAAAAATAATTGAATCTCTCTTCATAAAAAATTTGTATATTATTCCAAATGTGTTTAGATGATGTACATTTCATTACCTTGACAATCTCATAATTTTATAGGCCACTTAAGATTAAATCTGTAACGACCCCTTCNAAATTTCTAAATTGGTAAATAGTTGGTTTGTTTTTAACGATTTGATTATGTTTGAGAAATAATAGTTAGATTCATTTTTTATTTTATTTTTATTTTGAGACTAGCTATAGAATTGAAAGATTTTGTAGCCAGTCTATTTAAATTATTTGTTTGGATTATTATCTAAATTTTGATTTTTGTTTTACTATTTCAGGTAAACAACAAACTATTGTGCTATGCTTAAGGAAAGGAATCATGAGATGAGCGTTTGTTAGACTAGTAATTTCCTATTTTGAAAAACAATGTTTATTAATATAAATATTTTTTATTAAAAGACTCCAACATGTGTATCTTTTTGTTACTCCATTTTAGTGAAAATCTTATTTTAAGAGATATGCCTCTATCTTGCATGATAGGAGGTAACATATCAACAACATGTTTAAATAGCTATGTTGCTTGGTGCTAGAGGCAAGTTTTCCTGGACCATAGAATGGACATATATTTTTGAAACTATATGAGAAAGCAGTTTGCTCCTTGGATTTAGGCCTGTGTAAATTGTGCAGTGTTTTTTCATTGTCTTCTCATGTAATTTCTTGATATGAAATGTTATATGTGTCGAATTAGGTTTAGTCTTTTCTTCACATAATATTTTATATCATGTTTTTCTTTATGTTGTTCATTATCTTTTGATCTAGTTTATATATGTGATTGATCATTTATTCAAGTATTTTGAGTTTACATCTGATGCTAGATAGTTGGTAAAACCATTAACAAGGATTGGGATTTCCTTCATCCTAAGTTATTGGATATCTCAAGGTCACAGGATATATAATTATTCATCTTTCTGTCATCATAAACTCGCCCCAGAATATGAAACACTTCCTTGAATTTCTTCAAGAAGTATTATGCGTGTTTATTTCATAGGTTTTCAATTGACATAGGACAAGAGGAGCTCACACAAACGCGAAGAGAATAATTTAGTTTATTATTGTTGATTAGCTAGATGTTAGCCAATGTATTATTATTTAAGTTGTTTATATATGAATGAATATGGATTGCATTATTTAGACGTTAATTAGCTTTGTTTATTTTTGTTTTATCATTACAATCATATTCATTCGTTGCTTATTAGTTTGATATTTAGAGCATTAGAACAATTTTTGTTCATATTCAATCTTGTTTAGAAACATTACCTCAAACAACTACTTTCGCAAGGTTTTATTCAAACCTTGTAAACTACATATAATCATTGTACATTAACACTCTTAGTTGAACATTTGTAATTAATGTGTTGATTGTTAGAATTGTATTTTTAGTTAGTTCATTTCCTTTAGTTTTTTTTAGGATCCTAGTTGGCTAACAGAGCCATAAAACCCATCATGATAGAGTATACCAAACGACTTGGTTTAAATAGACAACCCCGAACCAGATATATCCTTCTCCTTGACGGTGTGTCACAAATGCCTATCAACACTAATTTGATCATATCAGATCTTTATCCCTAAATTATTTCTTTCTACCCATATTTAATTCATATGTAGACTTCTATTCATAGTATACTTTATTAATCTATTACAATGAATTTATAATCTATCACAAATAGGATTTAATACTTCAAAGAGGCCAAACCATTTACACTCCAACTATTAGATAGACAATTCAATAATAAAATGATCATTATTGATCAAACTATGACATTTCAATATTATACTCCTTTTCTCACTTGCATGAGTTGTAATTACATGCGTGGAATTTTAGTTTAGTGAGAAGTATGGGTTAATGGAGAGGGACAAATGTAATTTATTATCTCTTTCAGAGTTGTCTCTCTTTGATTTTTTTGTTATGGATGTTTGATCCCTATTACAACCCAGTCTAGGGGTAACTAAGGATATGATGTCTCAAGTCCCATAGGTAGAATACATTGAGTGTGGAGAGCCCAATGCATAGTAAATCCCATAGATCCCCTCCATTTCACCACAATTTTCCATCATCATCATTTCAACAAAGAAACATCCACTATATCAGCTGGGATCCAAGAAGAAAGTAGGTCTTTCTCTAGGAGGTAACAAGTGCAATCTCTTGGTTAGTGTCACTCTAATATTTTAATCCTTTGAACATGTTGCAAATAATACTTTCTTGATTATGGAACATTTTCTTGGAAATTATACCTTTTTTCTTATTTCACCTTGGTGGTTAGCATGGTTTCCTAGTAAGTAGGTTACCCTTGGGAAAAGGGTTTCTACTAGGTGGTTCCTTGAAGGTTTATCATGCCAGTCTCTCTCATACTTATGAATTTCCACACTTCTTCCCTTCCGTTCCCTCATCTTTTAGATTTTTGGGCTCATTGACCCCAATAAGGGCTTGTACCTCATTTCATGGGAAGAAGGGGATAAACTCCTAGAGGTGGTGTAGTTGGAAAAAGTTAAAATCGATAGATTATTTTCCCATATGCTCACCCTAATTTCCTACAAATAATGAACTGCTTCTCCATAAAAATTAAGAACATTTTAAAACACATAATTACTAAATTCTTCGCTTGATGGGGGAATGCATTTGTGGTGTCCTTTAATTTCCATCACATATGGGATTCAATGTATTCCTAACTTAAAGTGGTGTTGTTTACTTTTCATCGCACATAACACTCAATGTTTGGACCATAATAAATTAAAGGAAAGGGCTTGGAAAAATGTTGAATTTCAAACAAAGGATGCAACACACCCTACACAAAGGCACCTATAAATGAGACAATATGAAACCTTGATATCTCAATAACCCCATGACTGAAATTCTTCCCCCAAACCACCTCGTACTCATCCCATGATATATATAGGTTATTCTTGGGAAACATTCCTTGAATGAGGGATTGGATTACCCAATAGGGCATCATGACACCCCTCCCATACCTAATTTTGGAAAAAATTATAAGGTCTTTGAGATTTTGTTTAATTTGAAAAGGGGGGATGTGATGCACAAGTTTGGTTGGTTCCTGTATTATATGTTTCTTACTTTGCATGATTCATGTGACTTGAATACCCTTGGAGGGTGTACTTATTTGTCTTTGTAGGAAATTTCCCATGGGATGGACACAAGAACCCACATGTGGTGGCTACTAATTATGATAATTTCACTTTGAGAGTGGAGGATGATGCCTTTGGAGGCACCATGGAAGCACTAGTGGAAAATTTATCACCCTTATCCACTTAGATGTTGGCCTTTGGAGGCATATAACATCACCTATTAACCCTTGATGTTACCTTTGAGGGCTAGGGTTTGATGGATGAGATGGTTCCAGAGGTGGCTTGGAAGGGGGAGACCATAGAAAGACACTTTGAAAAGACACGTGGAATTTGGAGGCTCAATGCCTTCCTCCACATGCTTGGCATTTCACTTGGAGGGCATGACATCACCCTTCTAGGTTTTAATTTCATGTTAAAAAAAATTTGTATATTGTAAGGGAAAATATAAGGGGTCGAACCTATTATGTTTTGTTGTTGACAATTTAAAGTGGACAAATAGGTCAAGATGGTTCCATATAAATAAATCCGTTCTTGAAATTTAATTTTATCATCACATATTATCACCTTTGTGAGAGAATACATCCTAAATTTTCTCCTTATCTTTGGTTATCTCTCTCTTCTACTTCTGCACTATCTTTGGAAGGTCAAGTAATGGATATTCTTTGTTGGGTTTTTTAGTGGAATTGTTGCAATTAGGGTTTACTCTCTTGGTATCTTTGTGTAGTAAGTAAAATTCTAAAATATTGTTTCATGATATTAATATTTCATGCTAAAATATACTTATCCATGCTAGATGTATTTCTTGGTAAACCCCTGAGAGAGGAGCATAAGTACTTCCTCCTCTCACAAGGTTAATATTGTCCAACATTCTTGTAGAAATCCGTGCTAGGGTTAGAATTCTAAAGCCTTAAAGTGCTATCACTTTATTATTTTATCCCTAGACTCTTGATTCTTGACCTAGTTGAAGCTACAAGAAGGGAGAAAGGTTTCTATGGTCTAAACGTGCTTACACCCTAGAAAATACCTCTTCTCAAGATTCAATCTGTAAGGCCCTAATATTCTAGCACCTTAGAGATTGATTCCTACCTCTTGGTTACATCTAGATCAAGTTCCAAGTTAGTTGAATTGATTTTTTAAAGACTCCATAGCCCTCAAAGGCACTAATATTTATGCGCTTTTGTGGTCAAAGTAATCAATAAAATCTCAACATTAATTCTCTCAAGATTTGTACTAACTTTACTAACACTAACTTGAGATAATAAACTAACAAACTTGTTGTTGTTGCAAAATTTTACTACAACCATCTTAACATTCTCTAATTTGTTGCATACTTTTCGCTAATAGTGGCATAACATAAACATAAATTGAATCTAACAATTGGATAATGTTTGATTGATTTAATGTTAATTTCTCATAGTGAATTATTGCAATTTTGAAGAGTGATTTTTGTTGTTGTTATAAATTATCTGTTGTTGTTGTACTATCGTTAATTGTTTCAATTTCATAACAACCATAGTGATATTTACTTTATAGTGTCTCAAAGTCGTATTATTTTCATTCTTATATTTGTAAATCATTATATATATGCTATAAGTGCTCTTGTTCAGGGAAGGTACTCAGTCGTCCTAGACCTAGACCTTGACTTAGGTAATCAAGAGAGGGGGAAATAGGATTGACTAAAAAACTTGGTACTTTGATCTCTTGAGGTCACTAAGGAATCCTCCCCTATGGTGGACCTCCTCTTTCACTAAAATGAGGGAATATATTACTAAGGTGACAATGGTAGGATATCCTATAATTACACAATATTTGGTGATCTTGCGTTGGGCTTTGCACAGCTACAAATCCTACGATAAAATTTTGGCGTTGTTGTCGGGGAGGAGTAAGTCATCATTCTCAATGACATATATTTTTCCTAAAGAATTTATTTCTCAAAGTTTACCAGGAGAATCCACTAAGGGTTGGTAGCTCACCTTCCTTTGATGATCCTAAAGGGATCATTTGGTGACTTCACTGATATATTTTGAGGTGTAATCCTACTCTCAACTTTGTGATATTATGTATTTTCAAGTAATGGGATTATGACATGATTTTAAATTCACATAATGTTTCCTTCCATGGATATTAAAGGTATTTTGAGATACCCAAATCACATTTATTCAAGTTGGGGAAAAAATGGTCCAAACTTTGATGGAGACCCATCCTTGGCTATCACTCATGTGGTGAGTTTCTTTATGTATGTTTCATATATACATATGACACATCAAGATGTTCTCACAAGATTATTCTTTCTATCTCTAGTAAAAAGAAAAAAGAACTGGATTGAGCATACTCTCAAACCAAAGATTATATTTTCTCTTGAAAACTTTATTGAGGAATTCCTCAAAAGATGGGCCTCGTGAACACAAAGTTATGAATACACTCTCCACGATTTCATGGTAGACCTCCAAAAGGAAGGGTTATGTTGTGATCTTGTTGAGGAAGATGAAGATTCCTTTTATGAACAAGAAGTTGAAGAGAATATTCATGAAGAAGGTTATCAATCCCTTGAAGAGGAGAAAGAATTACCTCATGGTTCTATTGAACACTACAAAGAATTGACTGAAGAACATTTTGATGTCGAAGAAGAGGCACCTCATGATGATGAAGTACTAGTGTTTTCTATTCTATTTGATGAAGCCATCCAAGATTCCATCCCTCCTACACATGAAGAGGAGAACATGGTCAGTTTTACTCCTTTTCCAGTCTTTCATATTTTTCCATTTCATGATTATGAAATTGAAGAAATGTTATAGGAACCCTCATATGCACTAGAAGCTTCATGTTATGATAAAGGTGATGATTTGATTGATAATATTGATGAGTTTATACATGTTGGGAGATGTAAATGGGATGTTATTGGTTATAATGGAGATACCATTTATGATATTGAAGTTAATTTCAATTGTTTCCATTACAACAACCATATGTTATTGTCGTTGATTCTGATGTTTGGAAACAAGAATATGGCATCATTACATATTTTGTCCCACCACCCAAGGATGAATTAATTCAGCATTCTCATGACGATCCATGGTCATATCCCGAGGGGTTTGATAATTAGTCTTTTGATCCCTTATATTTATTCTACGAAGATGATTTTCAACCACTGTTGTGCTCTAATTTTGATAAGGGAAAGGGCAGGGTTTTACTAGAGAAATATGTTTCTAATGAGGGTTTCAAACCCCCTCTCCTTTCACCTTTTTATTCCACTATAGATACTGTTGGGAATTTTCCTCATGACAAGCACTCTCCTCTAGGACAAAGTTTGTTTTGACCTATTTCTTGTTGTGAGGGTTTTTGGTTTCATACGTTCCAACAAGCCTTGGGTTAGGAGCAAAGTTTTTTCTCTAGGACTGGTTTGATCCCTTTCTTTTCTCTTTATTCTTCCATGGGTATCCTTAATATTTTTCAGTAGGTTCCTTCCCATCCTTTCTTCGTGATCTTTGAGTGATATCCTTCTAGATGAGAATGAGGACTTGCCTTTTTCTGGTTCTTTTTTCCTTGTTCTCAGATTGTTAGGAAATAGTCATGGTGATACCTCCTTACATGATTTTGTCCCTCCCTCTTGCCTCCATGAGTCATATTTTATGACTATTTATGATATGGTGTATGTCCCAAATCATGACCTTTTTGTGGTTGACTTATTTTTGTTTTGGTTTATGATGAAGCACGTAGGTAGATATTTTGATAAAATGATAGAATGGTTTTACTAGATATATGATTATACTTATCATTAAGACTAACCTAGAGTAGATAGTTTATGTTAGGCATTCACATCCTACATTTGATTGTATATATATTGCATCTTGCATTTCATGCTAGTATAGTTTCATTTATCTTTAATTTGCATATATATTGTTGATTTACATATTGTTTATTCAACACCCTTGCATCCTGTTATGTTCGTTTTGTATGATTTATACACTCATATTGGTAATGTTAGAATAAAATATCATAAAATTTATTTTCAATTTTTGATTTATATTTTTGTAGTATCATTTTTGTCATATGAGCAAGGGGTTAGCTACACCACCCTTAAGATTGCAACAATTTTCTTGAGCTGTGTAGGCACAGGTCATACCAAGAGATGTTGAGGTTCTCATGCACTCTATGGTGATCATATGTCCCCATGTAGGAGCCATATGTTACCCCCAATTCTAGGGGTAACTAACTATATGATGTCTCGAGGCCCATAGGTATAAAACATGGAGTCTTGAGATTTTTATGCATAGTACAAATCACAGAACCCCTCCATTTCACCAAGTTCACCATCATCATAACTTAAACAGAGTAATATTGACTATATCAGATGGGATCCAAGAAGAAAAGAGGTCTTTCTCCATGAGGTAACAATTTTATTCTCGTGGTAAGTGTCACTTTAATATTTGAAGAATTTTAACATGTTTCAAATAATCCTTTCTTGATTATGGAACATTTGCTTGGAAATTTTACATTTTTCCTTATTTCACCTTGGCAATTGACATGGTTTCCTAGTAAGTAGGTCACCCTAGGGAAAATGTTTTCTACTGGGTGGTTTGTTGAAGGGTCATCATGTCATTCCAACTCATAATTACCACTTTCCATGCTTCTTCCCTTCTGTTTCCTCATATTTTTTGTTTTTGGGATCATTGACCCCAAGAAGGGCCTGTACCTCATTTATTGGGAAGAAGAAGCCAAAGGCCCAAAGGTGTTGTCACGGGAAAAAAAATAAAAGACATATATTATCCTTCCAGATGCTCATCTTAAGGTCCTTAAAACAATGAACCTCTTCTCCATAAGAAACAAGGACCTTTTAAAACATATAATTAATTAATGTCATGCTTGATAGGGGAATTCATTTGTGGTGTCCTTTAATTTCCAACGTATATGGAACTCAATGTGTTCCTAACTTCAAGTGGAATTATGGTAATTTTGACTTTCCATTGAAAATATCACTCATTGTTCATACCATAATAAATTAAAGGCAAGGGATTGGAAAAATGTTGCATTGCAAATGAATTATTCATCACGCCGTCCACAAAGGAGCCCATAAATGAGACGATATGAATCCTTGATATGTCAAGAAGCCCATGCCCGAAATTATTCCCCCAATCCACCTCATATGCATCACATGATATAGATAGGGTCTTCTTGGGAAACATTCCTCGACTTGGGGATTGGATTACCCAATAATGCACAATGACACCCCTCCCATGCCTAAATTTAACAAAACTAATAAGGTATTTGAGCATTTGTTTAATTTGAAAAGGGCGGATTTGATACACAAATTTGGGTGGATTTTGTATTATATGTGGCTTACTTGGCATGATTCATAATACTTGTGGACCCTTGGTGCGTTTACTTGTTTATATTTTAAGTAATTTAACCATAGGATGGATGTTAGACCCTGCATGTGTTCGCCATTAATGATGTGAATTACACTTTGAGAGTGGAGGAAATTTCCTTTGAAGGCACCTTGGCATCACCATAGGATGATTTTGCACCTTTCACCACTTGGATATTGACCTTTGGAGGCCTAGGACATCACCTCTTAGCCCTTGACATCATCTTGGAGGGATAGGGTTTGATATATGGGGTGGTTCCATAGGTGGATTGGAAAGAGGAGACCATGGAAGGATACTTTTTTTGGATATATTACACACTCACCTAGAGTTATTTTCCTAAGTTTGATAGTCCAATGCTGAGAATGTTCCTTAGATGAAAATATTCTCTCTAGAAAATATTCCCCTACAAAATAGGATGTTCCTCTTCAGTTCAGAGTCAGTTACACTCTAGACTAGTGGAAGTCACTCATGCATGGAAACCTTTCTTTTATCACCAATAATTGCATGTATTTCTCTCACTTCCACATGTGTGACTCAGTTAATTGATGATTGCATGGATCGGTTAACTAAAAATAAGTGGAATTTTACTCCGGTGTTTGTCAATGAGTGTATATATCTCTCTATATCACTATTATGGAACATTAGTTACTCATGTAGCCTATATCTATTGTAAATTATTCACTCTTTTAGTGTGGAATACAATTAGTACATTTTCGCATTCTTTTCTCTCCAACTTTTCTCTTGTCTTCTCTATTTTGCAACTTGTGTTCGTTCTTATACTAGATATATCTCTTGTGCAGGTACTTACCACATTCTACATGGTATCATATCCCACATGTTGCCAGGAATATGTTGCAATAACACTTTATTTGCAGGTTCTAAAGATTGAATAACGTAGGAAAGATGGAATCTATGTTTTACTTGCCTACAACACTTCTAATGCCTCATAACTATTTGGAGAGGAAGCCAAAGATTCTACTTCTTCTCAGAAGTAGAGGCTTATACCAAATAACCATGGAAATGGAAGTATATTCTAATTCCAGGCATGAGAAAAATGACTTTCTCAATAGATAATATATGGCCATAGGATGCATCTGCATGTTTGTTTGTCCTTAACGTTTCCATCAAGTATATGATGAATCATAAGATTCAACTCCAAACAAATTATGGACAATATTGGAGGTTTGATTTCAGAATAAGAAATATTTCATGAAAAGGGTTGACAGGATAGAGTCAGTAGAAAATCCATTGGAAGATCAATCATCTCAGTTTGAAGAGCCTTCTACACACGTATCTTCACAATTTGTTGTTCCATTCATTGAAGATTATGACTACTCCATTTCATATCTATTTTCTTAACCACATACAAAATATATAATCCATGCATATCAGGATCCACATGTAGACATTTTTCCATGTGCCATTCATGCATCCCATGAGCCACATGCATAGACTCCCATGCATGCATCTCAAGAGACAAAAAGGGGGTCATGCACATTAGATTCAATTAATAAATTTTCTGAGCATAATTTTTAGAAATAAATTCGATATTTTAATTTCTCTCATAAACGTAACTAATTTCAAAAAACAAATCGTCTGAAATGGAGTACAGGAAGTGGATTTATGAGTATTTTACAATCAACAAATTTTTAGCGTTTTGCAAAGTCGCCTTGGAGTGAAGGACACAATTTCTTAGCAATTGCCCCCCCTTTTTTTAATCTTTTGATGCATTGCACTTTTAAGGGGGGGCAATTTCCCATAAGGTTTTCCCTCTTTCCTTACCTTTTCAGTGTTTCATTCTTAGATGCATTGTACAATGGGTACTTAACATGGCCTTTGTTTCCAGGACCCATTTATCATGTCCACCCTAGTAGTGTTCAAGGGGGGTGTTGGAGATATTACACTCACCTAGAGTTGTTTTCTTAGAATTATTTTCCTAAGTTTGATATTCTAATGTTGAAAACGCTTACTTAAATGAGAATATTTTGTCTAGAGAATATTCCCCTACAAAATAGGACGTTTCTCTACAGTTAAATTCATTTACACTTAGTTAGACTAGTGGAAGTCACTCATGCATGAAAACCCCAATTTTATCACCAACACTTGCATGTGTTTCTCTCACGTCCACATATGTGACTTAGTTAATTGATGACTACATGGATCAGTTAACTCAAACTAGGTGGAAGTTCACTCCAGTGTCTATCAGTGAGTGTCTAGATCTATATAGATCGCACATTATTTACTCATGTATCCTATATCTATTTTAAATTATTCACTCTTTTAGTGTGGCATATGGTTAAAACATTTTCTCATTCTTTTCTCTCCAATTTTTCTCTCATCTTCTATATTTTGCAAGTTGTGTTCATTCTTCTTCTAGCTATATATCTTGCGTAGGTACTCACCACGTTATACAACTTTGGCATGAAACATGGCCTTTGGAGGCCCAACGTATTCCTCCTCATGCTTGATGTTTTACTTGGAGGGCATGAAGCCACCTTTCTAGGATTTTATTTTTTGTAAAAAAAAATTTTTGTATATTGCAAGTGAAAATTTAATGGGTCGGCCCTCTTATGTTTTTTTGTTTACAATTTAAAGTGGAAAAATACGTCAATATGGATCCATATAAATAAATCCACTTGACATTTCATTTTATCATCACATCTTCTTACCTTTGTGAGAGAACAAGTCTGAAATTTTCTCCTTGTCTTGGTTTAACTCTCTCTTCTACTCATACGCTATTTTTGGAAGGTTGAGTAATGGACAGTCTTTGCTGATTTTTTAGTGGTATTTCTGAAATTAGGGTTTACTCTCTTGGTATATTGGTGAAGTAAGTAAATTTCTTCAATATTTTTTCATTCTATTAATGTTTCATTGTGAAATATACTTGTTCATGCTAGAAATATTTCCTTTTAAAACCCTAAGAAAGGAGCATAAGTGATTTCTTCTCTCACAAGGTTAATCTTGTCCAAAATTCATGAAGAAATCCTAGGTATGGTTAGACTCCTAAAGCCATAAGGTGATAACACATTAGGAGTTTATCCCTAGACTCTTGATTCTTGAACTAGGTGAAGCTACAAGAAGGGATAAAATGTTTCGAGGACTCAAAATTGCTTGCACCCTAGAAAATCCCTCTCCTAAAGATTCAATCTCTAAGGCCCTGATGTGATAGGACCTTAGAGATTGATTCCTACCTCTTGGTTACATCTAGATCAAGTTCCAAGTTAGTTGCATTGTTGTTGTAAAGACTCCATAGCCTTCAAATGCACTAATATTTAGCCTCTCTTGTGTTGAAAGTAATTGAAAAAATCTCAACTTGAATTATCTCAAGATTCCTACTAACTTTACTAATACTAACTTGAGCTAATAAACTAATAAACTTGTTTTGGTTGAAAAAATTTCTACAACCATATTAACATATGCTAATTTGTTGTATACATTACTCTAATAGTGGTGTAACATACCCATAAATTGCATCTAACAATTGGATAATGTTCTATTGAGTTAATGGTAAGATTTGATGGTGAATTGTTGCAATTATGAAGTGTAATGATTGCTTCTATTATAAATTATATATTGTTTTTGTACTACTATTAATTGTTGCAATTTCATAACATCCATAGAGATAATTATTGTCTAGTGTCTCAAAGAGGTATTATTTACATGCTTGTACTTGGAAACCATTATCTATATGATAAAAGTGTTCTTGTTTCAGGAAGGTACTCAATCCATATTATTACCTCTTATTCCTTCTTGTCCTCTACCTTGACTTAGTTTTAAAGAGAGGGGGCGATAGGATCGGCTAAAAAACTTGCTACTTTGATCCCTTGAGGTCATCGAGGAAGCATCTCCTGTGCTGGACCTCCTTCATCACTAAAACAAGGGGATCTTTTACTAAAGTGACAATGGTAGGATGTCATGTATTTACACAAGATTTGATGATCCTATGTTGGGATTTGCATAGCTATAAATCATGTGATAAAAATCCCTATACTAAAATGCTCAGTTGTGTCCTCTATGAGTTTGGTGAGTTTAAAAAATGATTTAGGTGGTGTTCTCGATCTTATTAGAAAAATTCCTATTAAGAATACTCGATGAATGAAATATCATTGAAAACATATCGATGAGTACATTGATGAAATCAATCCAGAAATCATATTTGATGTTTCCACCCACTGATTCATTTTCCCAGAAACCTTTTGATGTATGCTACTTGGACCACATCCTTGAAGCTAGCCTTGACACTTGTGACAACTCTAAACAAGTCATTTGATCTTAGAATAGAGAAAATTATATGTTGTTAGAAATATATCAAGGTAATATCCTCTATAAACTCTAGGATTCTATTCCAATGGCTAACAATAACACTTTTTAAATTATGAACCTTTGTTGCCAAATTCTTTCCCAAACTAGTTCTAATCTTGCAAAAGTTTGTTTTGAATAGTTAAGGGTCAAAACCAAGGATATCATATCCCATTGGAAATGCATAGAATGAACCTACAACATCAATAGGTGAATTGTTTTATTCAAACTTGATTTTGAATAAAATATGAACAATAAAGTCATGGATTTGAATTTTTTTCGACCAAAAGAATTGCAATTTTTCATGTCGTAAACTAGGCATATGAACTTAGAATCAGAAAAAATGAGGGCTATTTGTAATTATTATTCTTATAAATCTAGGGTACATCCATTGAATTTTATGAAAATACAACATAATTACTATTATATATTGTGCATTACCTAACTCAGTTGGAGCTCACCTAGTTACTAGTGAAAGAGGTCAATGTTGGAATTTTTGTAAATTCTACTGACATATGACAAAATATGACTTGATAAACCTAGTCATGTACTTTTTCTATATGGATTGGTTTCAAATATCAAAAAATAATATAATTATGTTCTCCCCCAAGGTGTTAGGTATCTATAGAGGTAGTGGGGGGGCCCAGACGGCCCATAATGATAATAGTGGATGCCATTCAATGTAAGGTGGACTAGGTCCACTATATTATTAAATAAGGCCCACTATGATAGTTAGACATAATAAATAGGTATTTAGATATAATAAATGTAAGATGACTTCTTAGAAGGTTCTACTTCTAGAAGATTCCTCCTCTGGAATGTTCTGAGGCGATGGTAGCACTATATAAAGGGGTTCAAGCAATGTAATGAGATATGAAGAGAAGTATTGTATTGTGAGTTGTAGTTCAATAGAAGGATGCCCTCTCGAAGAGGAAAGTGAACAGGAGAGGATCCCTTCCATAATAGGATCCATTGTATGCTGTTGTCCTACCTCAAGGGTTTTGATACATTAAAGTGGTGGTTTTCTATAGTGTTCCATATCTATTGTGTGGTGATTGTATTCAGATATCTTTGGTATTATTGTGGTATTTTTTATTCACGTATATAGTTCTTAACAAGTGGTATCAGAGCACTTTCCATGACTAAAGAAGGGAAAGAAAATTCGCTCTTTTTGCATAATTTTTCTAGGGAAGAAAAAGAGGGAGGCACACTTCAGGTTCATATATGAAGCTTTACCAGCTGAATTTGGAAAAACAAATTGGGCCTTTGAATTCCTCTCAGAAAAATACCCAATTTCAAAAAAAAAACAGTCGAAATGGAGTCCGGGAAGTAAACTTATAAACATTTTAAATTCAACTGTTTTTCAAGGTTTTTCCGGAAAAAAAAAACGTGATTTTTTGTCCTAAGTTATTGTTCTATTTTTTTTGTTTTTTCGTGATGGCAGCGAGACTACAGAGTTCATAACTTTTCATAGGGTGCTCATATGGTTATTTAATCTCAAACCCTCAAATAAATTCTACAAATAACTGAAGCATTCAAATCTCAATTGTATGACACATGGTGTGGCACATTGCATGAAAGATTGCATGACCTTGCAGATGGCCTCAATGATAGTTTTCGTAGTATTCAAGATTCATTGGATAGAATGTAGGAGAGATTTCTTATGGCGGACATGAGGGATGAATATAATCAAAAAATGTATTCTTGGTATGATTTTGAGGCCGATTGCGATGATTGTTATATGGATAGTTGTCATTTTTAGGATGACAACCACTTCCAT
>JZKD02S0202332.1:10369-22298 GCA_000966675.3 Picea glauca | reverse complement strand
AATAATAATAATAATAATAGTTAAGGGTCTTTAATTAATAATAACTAGGTATGTGGGACCCCTTGTGACTTCTATTCTTTTATTCTTTTCAAATTATAAAATAAAACACAAATGTGTAATCATTTCAACACATGCCACCCTTGTAACTCCCTTAGATACCTTCAAAAATCAATATTTAAATATTAGAAATAATTTAAATCATGTCTAAAAATATAATAATATCCACATAATCCACATTATCCAAAAAAATAACTTGTTGTCCAAACTTTCTGCACACCATTGTATTCATCAACTCAATCATAAAAACACATAAATTAAAAGCCATACTTGCTACTCCGAGAGACAATTTTTCTTTTATTATTGTTGTCCACCTTTGATATCTTGGAATTAGCCTCTGGTTGTTTTGAACCTTGAAGTTGTATCTCACTAATAACATGGGAACAATCATCCTTCAATTGCATGTGGGAGGACAGGGATTTTGAAGAGTCATTTGAAGGAGAGGAAGGGGAGGCATCAACTTTGCCTTTATCTTGCACATGGGGAATATCAGTTTTAAGTCTTTTGCTTGCATGTGATTATTGGACAGAGAATCAATAGGGGCAATTTGAACATTAGGATTTACAGGTGGTGGAGGATGTAATGACAAATTGGGCCAGCCACGATGGTGAGAGACAGTCGGGTTGAGAATCTCTTGCCATCCATAATTTGCAGGGACTTCTGGTTGCATGGACACATGAGGAGGCACATGAATACCAGGGATGTTCTAAGGTTGGAAGGGAGGTCTCTCTGGTCAAGGTTGTATTATTCCTTACCCGATCCACTTAAAGAACCCAACTTAGAACAATTGGTTCAATTCCTAGGGATCAACATCAAAATGAGTGGAGAATCAAGGCCTTCTAGGCCCTCTGTTCTAGTTTCCTCTTGCTCTATTATTTATGCCATGGCTGCCCCTACCAAAGAAACTCATTTTGTAACAACATTTCATCAGTAACTAAGCCCTTAATAAACCATACATGACATTATGCTTGCATGAAACAGTAATTGGCTCAGAAATTGACACGAGATACATACAAATCCATCCACAACAAACCATTTAATAATCGCCAAGTGAGAAGGGGGTGATAGGGTTCATGGGACATATGAAGGGAGTGTAATGAGATGAATGTGGTATAATGAGATGGGATAAACACATGAATAATTCTCAACAATTAATTAAATAATTTAACCGTGTGATAAAATACCAAAATATCAGTTGCCAACCATTGTTGTGTCATATATCTTTTATCGTTGTTACACAGACCCTTGTTAATATATTTTATAGAACATGGATGTCATAAATGAAATTGGGATTATGAGGGGAATATAATGAGTGAAAAGTGGTAGCATGACATGGACATAATATGGATATTGTTCATATAAAAATAAATCAAATCAAACAATCAAACACATCTATGTTCAGACCTCCACAATTCAATCAACATTCACTTTTCAAAACCATAATCTAAATTGTTACTTCCTTTATAGATTGCTTGTTGGCTTCCAAAAAAAATTCACATGCTGAGAAATAGTCAATAAAAACATCCTTGCATTTATATAATATTTATATAACAACCCTAACAAACATAATGGTCATTTATATGATAAACATAATAACCCTTTGAGCCACAACCATTCATATTCCAATGCTAAATATTTTTTTCTTTTTTCTTTTAAAAACCAATAGAATACGCACAATGATCCCAACCATTTATATCCAATTTGTATTCCTTAAAACCAATAAGAATATGCACAATATTTACCACGACTTGTTCATTATTTACAAATTGTTTGACAAAATCAATAATCGGGCCCCAATCCATTCATACGCAGGTCTCATTTAAATATAATCAACATAAGTATTGATCCGAATAAAATTTAACATGCAACTCCTGAGCCCAAGCTTCACATAATTTAGCATGTACATACTTCTTTTAAAATCGCCCAATGAGAAAACAATACCAAATCATCCCCAATCGGCCAAGCACACATAGTGTCTATTTACCCTTGACTGGATTAAAACGATATCAAGATCATATTTAGGGTTTAACACAATAAATGGGAGCAAGAAAATATGGCTCAATCAACAGAATAAGTCCTTGAAAATGCAGACAACTTGTGCCTTTCAAAAATTACCATAGACATATAATAAGTAGCCATACTCTTGACAGTGAGGGTAACCAAAATGACAGTCAACCACCTCCAACAGATAACATGAAGGAGAGAAATCGTAAACAATATTGTAAAATGAATGCCCAGGCACAAACCCGTGCCCAACCAAAACATGTATAATGCTTCCATTAAAATTCTAGGTGATATTAAATCCAGACTTTGCACTACTTCCCAAGCAACAACGTTAATGAGGGAAACACTATGATAGTTAACAGCTTGGGGTTTCACCAAGTCAAGGCAAGAAAATATTTAAACTTTCAACAGTTCACCTTGCAATCAGAGAATCGACACATATCAACCACTGAGATGAAAAAGGAGTAGCAAATATTAACACAGAGAGTGGTTGTAATACCCATGCGCAAAGCTTAGAGCTTGCCAAATATAACAATAAATTTTCACAAAGTACCAGACCCAAAAACCCAAGCCGACCGAGCATGTTTCACTTCCATTTTATCAATAAATTCATGCACATATTACACACAACGAGGAGAGTATAACCATTCATTTTTTTCAAAATTCCAACAGTTCAGAATAATCACCAGAAGAAACCATAGACACAACACCAATACACAGTTCAAATAACCCATAATAGCTTAAGAAAAATATAGATCTCAAGCAATTTTGAGCCAAAAATTGATTTGAAGGGCAAAGTAACCATCATGGATGGAAGAGTAAGGAAACCATACCTGGAAAATCCCGTGCGAGGAAGCGATTTAGACTGTATGCCTCATTCACGACCAAAAAATGCAGAGCATCAACAACCACCAGAGCCAAAAACTAAAATGCAAGTATGACTAGGGTGACGGGTTCGAGGGGTGTTTGAGTGACGTGCAATAAATGAATGTCGCTTCCCTCTCGAACCTCATTCAATTCAACGTACCAACCAACCAATTCACTATAGCACTAAGCATTAAATCAACCACATATCCATAACCATATCCTATTTTCATAGTGTGCCACCCTTGGTAATGTAAAACCTTTTAAAAATAACAATATTCCATAACATTACCCCATGTGCATTCAACATATAACTTCAACAAGGTGCATAACTATAGAAAAGGTTTGTTGCACCTCTTGTTGTCACCATAATACTTAGCATTAGAACATGTATATAGTCCTTTTATTTAAATGAGCTCCAATATTATCCCTCTTATCAAGATCATATTTAAACCAATTAATCCATGTTAAATCGCAATATCAAAACAAAACTGATAATGTTCCTTTCATCCATAGGGTAGCCTTAATATAATTTGTGAGTGGATATCAAAACTACCAGTGCCATGCATCAATCAACCAATCATCTTATGTCACCACAACATTTTAACCATGATTCGAAACAATGAACTGTAGAATACTATGCTGGTATCGTCACAATAGCAAATAACATATAAGCTCAACATATCCATCATAGCGCCACAAATCTACAAGGGGGTCCCACCTACAAGTTCATTATTAATATAAATAATTAATAGAGCTTGGAAATCTTTTGCGAGCATAATATTCATCGTTGCGTTTTTAAGCGTCAACAAATTGGTGACTCCACAGAGAAATCTGTTTCTAGCAGATTAATAAATCAGAATGTCTAGTTTTGTAGACCAGGTGAACATTAGATCAAAGAAGATTTTTTCCAGAATGATTATGCAACAGGGGGAAGTGAGGCAGTTTAAGGGAAAAAATGATTTGGGATTTTGGGAATAACTCATGGAAAGTGTTACGTATGAGGGCCTTATTCACGTATGCATAACATTCGATTAATCATAGTATAAAATTCTTTGCTTTAAGGAGAAAATTTCCTGGTGTGCTCTTTTTGAATCTTGGGGTTGAGGGAAGAAAAAGAAAGCAAAAAATAGGGATGAAAAACCAATTATCTTATCTAACAACAGTACTGGAAGCAAATAGCAATTTCAATGATGTCTTCAAGAAGGAACATCATGACAGTTGTGTAACCTGATTGTTATTGATTAACAATACTTGCATAATAACATCGTTGTGGAAAAAATGATCCAGAACTTTATTTCTGACAAGAAAAGAAATAAATAAAAGAAATAAAACAAAAGAAATGAAACAACAGAGAACTAAAATAGCAAAGCAAGATCAAGTAGTGAAACAAAAACTATAATACAGAAGTAATTCCATACAACATTTAAACTTTCAAACTGGTTCCACATAGTGTTTCAAGTGGGAACCGTTGGTGCTATAGAAAAATAATCGCTCTTCCAAGTCCTTTAGAGTATAATAATTTGCGCCCAGGACAAAAGAGATTTTAAAAGGACCCAACCATAACTTTTGAAACTTTGAATGCTTCCCTCTATCAGCCTGAGCTGAATCCCACAACAAAACTTCTCATTGACCTTAAATCTGACAGCTTTTGCACTTTTATTGAAATTCTCTTTATGTTCTCCAAGGCAAACGTCATTTATTCCTCTAAAGCCAATAATGCATTTATCCTTTGATAGATATTAGAAGAATTTAATTCTTCAATCTATAGCATCAACCTTAAAGAAGAAAGTTCCATCTCGGTAGGCATAATGGCTTCTTAACCATAAACAAGCTAAAAGGGGGTGCAACCCGTGCTCACCTTGGTAGTAGTGCGACCTTCCCAAAGGGCGTAAGTGAGGAGGGTGTGTCATTGACAAGTCTTATCTTCAATGAGCCTCTTGATAATTCTAACCAGATTTTTGTTGGTAGAGTTGAATTGCCCATTTCCTTGAGGGTAATAAGCTGATGAGGTAAAATGTTTAACTCCTAGTTTAACTAGAAATTGAGTTAGCTTAACAAAAATAAAAGCGGGGCCGTTATCTGTAATAATCTCTAAAGGAATGAAAAATCTGGAGAAAATATTAGTTTCAAGGAAAGAAATAACCTACTCATCCTGTGAATGCTTAAGTGGGACAACTTCGATCCATTTCGTAAAATAATCCGTGGCTGTCAAGATGAAAACTTTCCATGCTGAAGATGGAGGATTAATAGGACCGATAAAGTCTAGACCCCATTTTGAAAAAGGAAAGTCGAGGAGGAGAGGTTGTAAAGGCATGGAAGAAAGATGTTCTTTCCCAATGAACTTCTAGCACTTGTCACAAGATATTGAAAAGTTATAAGAATCTCAAAAAATTGAAGGCCAATAATACCCTTTTCTAATGATTTTAAAAGCAATAGTTTTAGCAGAAAAGTGGCCACCCACATGAATGACAAAATCTGAAGATCCATGGGTTTCTTGTAACAATTTATGTGCTTCCTCATTATTTACACAACGAAATAATATACCATCGACATATCTCCTAAACAAGAAGTCTCCTAAAATGACATATTTGGCAGATTCAAGATGAAGCCTTCTCCTTTGATGAGTATCTAAGTTATCTGGACATCTCTGATTTTGCAAATAATACACTAGATCTTTATACCAAGAATGTTTAGCTACATGAAGGATTGGACTATCAATGTAAAATAGTGCTAACAAAGAGCTATCTTGTTCATCAACTCTTCACTTGCTTCAACATGTTGAATCAAGTGAAGGGATAAGTCACGTCCCTTAATGGTTTTTGAAGTCATGATGGTTAAATTTGTTAAGGTTTAAGCTATTATTAGAGTTCTTTGCATTTCACTAGATAACAATAGCATAAGATAGGATCACTGAGAAATACACAATCACAAGAGACACATAATTTATCCCGGGGAAACCTCATGGGGGAGAAAACCCAACAAAACATCCTTATTACAGATAGCCAATACAATGCCAAGAGATAACTCAAACAAATATAGAAAGTCCTCTTCCAAGAATGCGTCTCTCTCTCTCTCTCTCTCTCTCTCTCTCTCTCTCTCTCTCTCTCTCTTCTCCAAGTGCAGCTCTGAAACTTGCTTCTCAATGAACAAGTGAGTGTGTGTCTAAGTGAGGCACTAGCCTCCCTATTTATACAACTCTGGCACGTGTGGACGGAGGTGTCTCTTCACTGGCAGGGCCGACTTCTTATTCTGTGTGGTTATAACCACCTTTAATATATTTTAGGGCCTCTTTAATATATTCTGGGGCCGACTTCTTATTCTGCCTATTACAATTATGTTTTTACCAATCCGCAAAAGGGGATTTGGTCTTTTACAATATCCAACATGATCAATCCACAATAGGGGATTGATCTAATGAATAATACAATAATAATAATTAGAATACACTTTGCAGTTACATTATCTCAACACTCCCCCTTAACAAGAAGGGTATTCGACAACAACATCAGGCGAGAGAAAGGACAACATAATCAACAACATCAAGTGGGTGAGAGGAAAGCATCATCAATATCATCTTGAACACTGACTGACGTATCTATAAATCATCAGAAGTTTTTCTCATCGGCAACATCATCATTCTCAATGGAATGAAATCATCATCTGCATCAATATGGATTAGTATAAAACTAATACATCATCATCATAGCACGAGGTCGGCTCATCATCACAGCACGATACTAGCAGACTACACAACAATTAATATGGAATCACAACACAACAATTAAACTGGAAACACAATACTAGACTGGCTTTACGTCACAACAATTAAGCTGGAAGCACAGTACTAGGCTGGCATATCTCAACACATTAATTAAGATTGAAACACAGTACTAGACTGGCTTTACGTCACATAAATTAAGCTGGAGGCACAGTACTAGGATATCATATCTCAACACATAAATTAAGCTGGAAACACAGTACTATAGTGACTTTACATCACAACAATTAAGTTGGAAGCACAATACTAGGCTGGCATATATCAACAGAACAATTAAGGTGGAAACATAGTACTAGATTGGATTTACATTACAACAATTAAGCTGGAAGCACAATACTAGGATGGCATATCTCAACACAATAATTAAGCCGGGAACACAGTACTAGACTAGCTTTACGTCACAACAATTAAGCTGGAAGCATAGTACTAGGCTGGCATATCTCAACACAACACTAGTCCCCCTTTTGAGAGAGGTCCTTTCGAACTATACCAAGCTTATCTCGAAAGTGATCAAACTTTACTCGAGATAGAGGCTTGGTCAACACATCGACAACCTATTCATCCGTGCTAACATATTGGAGCTTTATGGCTCCTCTCTGCACCATGTCACAGATGTAATGATATCAGATCTCTATGTGCTTCGATTTGTCATGAAATACATGATTCTTTATCATCTTTATGCAGCTCTGGTTGTCACATAGGATCATGGTTGCTTCCATCTCTAGGTCAAATAGACCAGTCAATAACTTACGAAGCCATATAGCTTCACAGCTGGCATAACACACAACAATGTATTCTACTTCCACTGTACTAAGAGCAATGTTGGATTGGTTCCTACTCTGCCATGAGATCATGGTTGATCCCAAACTGAAACAACATCCTGAAGTGCTCTCCCTGTCAGAGACACTTCCAACCCAATCTGAATCAGTGTACCCACTCAGTGTGAAATCATGATCTCCATCATAGCTGAGACCACAATCTAATGTACCCTTAAGGTACCTCATCACATGTTTTGCTGCAACTAGGTGAACATTTCTAGTTTCTACCAGAAACTGACTCAAGGTGTTCACGAAAAAATAGATATCTGGTCTGGTGTTCGTTAGGTACATCAACGATCCAATGATCTGTCTATACAGTGTGGCATCAATCAATTCTGACGAAGTGTTGACCAGTAGCTTCAGCTTCGTTTCCATGGGTGTATTCATGGACTTGCACTCCAACATATCGAATATCTTCAGGATTTCGACTGCATACTTCCCTTGGTTAAGGGAGATTCTCTCTGGGCTCTGCCATACCTCAAGACCTAAGAAATAATGCATCAGGCCAAGGTCTTTCATCTCAAATTCTAAAATGAGCTTCTTCTTACATTCGGTGATGAGTTTTTCTTCTCCAGTTAAAAATAATTCATCCACATATAGCAACAATATCACCGGCTCATCGTTTATAACCTTGAAGTAGAGGTTATAATCAACTTTACTCTTGGTAAATCCCAAGCTTGTCATAAAACTGTCTATCCTTCCATACCAAGCTCCAGAATCTTGCTTCAACCCATACAAAGCCTTCTTCAATTTGCAGACATGAGTCTTCCTGTCTTCAACTTCAAATCCTAGAGGTTGTTCTATATACACTTCTTCTTCAATGAAAACATTTAGGAAAGCTGTCTTTACGTCCATTTGGTGCAACTTCCACTTCATCTTAGCTGCAAGGGAAATGATGGTTTTGATCGAGGTGTATCTAGCTACAGGAGAAAATGTCTCTTCATAGTCAATGCCTTCCTTTTGAGAAAATCCACGAGGGACAAATCTTGCTTTATACTTCTGAATACTTCCATCAACAACATGTTTTATTTTGAAGATCCATTTGGAAGATACCACATCCTTTCTCTTTGGTCTGGGAACTATTTCCAATACATCATTCTTTATTATGGATTGGTATTCTTCTATCATGGAATTTGCCTATTCTTTATTCTGAATGGATTCTTCAAAGTAGGTAGGCTCCTTTTCTAGGAGATCACACATCAAAGCTTTATAACTGGAGATTTGATTAGGTCTATTTACCTGTCTCGTGGTTCCTTCGGGAACACCATACTACTCTCCATCTTGAATAAGCTCCCTAGCCCAAGCAGGCTTTCTCTTATGGGAGATAGTTATTTGAGGAGGTTCTTGAAATTATACTATGTCATGATCTTCTAGAATTTCCTCATCAGAGGAAGTTATGACTTCCCTCATTGGTTCTGTAACTCTGGGAGCTATAGGTTCCTCTTCATATACTTCTTCAAGCTTACATCTTCTTGATTTATTGAGCTCTGCATCTTCATCAAAGGTCACATCCCTGCTAATCTCAATGTGATGGTGGCCTGGTATATAAATACTGAAGGCCTTGGAGACCTCACAGTATCCCACAAATATTCCCTTCTTTCTCGAGGGTTCTAGCTTGTTTCTCTTCTCTTTCGGAATATGTATAAATACTGGGCAACCAAATATTTTGAGATGGCTTACCTCTAGCTTCTTTCCGGGGTCTTGAACCCAAGTGCACTATGGGACAATCGGTTTTGTACATATATGACTTTCATTGCTGCTTCTGCCCACAAGCACATTGGAATATCTTGATCATGGATCACGGTCTTCACTGCTTCCATTATCATTCTGTTCTTTCTTTCTGCCACACCGTTTTGTTGAGGATTGTAGGGAGTGGTGAGCTCCCTCTTGATCCCGACATCTTTGCAGAAGTTCACAAACTCTTTTGAGGTGTATTCTCCTCCATTATCTGACCTGAGTATCTTGATCTTTCTTTCGAAAAGATTCTCTATCAAGGATTTGAATTCCTTGAATTTATTGAACACTTCATCTTTTGATTTCAAAAAGTACACCCAGGTATTACGAGAATAATCATCAATAAAAGATACATAGTATACATACCCACTGATGGAGGATGATGGCATTGGGCCAACATTTGAATGAATGAGTTCTAGGACTCCTTCTGCTTTGATGTCTCTCTTCGGAAAGGGTTCTTGATGTTCTTCCCTTGTGCACATCCATTGCACACGCCTTCATGGTCAACCTTGAGTTATGGTAGATCTGTGACTGCTTTGCATACATATGTTAGCACCTTGTAGTTGATGTGGGATAATATTCTATGACAAAGTTCACATGGATTCTCAATGGCGTGGGTCATGGAAGCTTCTGAGTGACCCTTTAGCTTATACATGCCACCTTCTTCTTTTCCAATGATGATTGCTTCTTTCAAGGTTTCTCCTTTATCCCACATAAGAAATTCTCCATCTATAAAGGAAACTCTAAAGCTTTTTTTTCTAAATATGATATGGAGAGTAGGTTCTTTTTCAAACCTGGTACATAGAGTATGTCCTTCATCTTCATTGAATTTCCTGAATTAACCTTGTAGTTTGATTATCCCACTCCCTTGATATGGTATTGATAATCATCTCCAAGTGTCACTTTCTGAGAAAACTTCTTTTCTGAAATGCAAGAGAGAATATCTCTTTGACTTGTCATGTGCTTGGAGGCACCACTATCAATGAGCCAAGTGTCCTCTCCAGGTTTTATCGATCCTGAGAGGACCGAGATTAAGACATAGTCTTTAATTTGTTCTCTTAATATCTTTGTGGGTGGCTCTTCATCTTCAACTGCATGGGCACGATGTCTCTTATTTTTCCTCTTGTATTCTTCTCGTCTGGTTGGACAATATCTCGCAATATGTCCCATATTGTCACAATGGTAGCATTGGACAGATGAGTAATCTCTTTCCTTTCGTCGTCCTTTCTTCTAGAATCTCTTTGGTTGAGATTTTTTTGGGGGTGAGACTCTTTAGGAGTTTCTTTCTGGAAGTAAGACTTCTTCCTTCCTCCTTTAGTGTGAGTAGCTAGGGTTCGATCTTCATCTCTTGCTAGTAAAGCCTCTCGGTTAGCTACTCTTGTTTCTTCTTGAATGCATTCTTCCCATAGACCGTCAAATTTTAGTTTCTTTGTTCTGGCAAAAATCATTTTGATGAATGCATCCCAAGGTCTTGTGAGACCATTAAGGGCTGTCGTTATAAGTTCATCTCTATCTATAGCATCTCCGATCACTTCTAGTTGTTCTTTGAATTGGGATATTCTGGAGAAATATTCTTGGATTGATTCTCCTTTCTGCGTCCTTGTATTCTTGAGTTGAGTTCTTAGATTCATCTTCCGATTTATGTTCTTTCCATCATATAGTCCGTTTAGGGCATCAAACATTTCTTTCAAAGTCTTCTTTGATGATACATAAGGGATCAAGTAATCTTTGATTGAATCTGCAATGATTCTTTTGGCCCTTATTGTGTCCTTTTGATGCTTTGCTTTGTTTGCAACATCGTCGGGTTCCAACACTTCTTCTTTGACGAATCTTGCTAGGTCATTCTCTTCAAGAATGAGTCCAATCCTATACTTCCAGACACATAAGTTTTGCACACCTTCCAGCTTGTCAACAAGCTTAGTGCTTGTAGACATCTTTTCCCTCGAGCTAGGAAAGTGACCAAAAATGAAAATGCTCAAATCAAATTTTGAACTTACTAGGAGGTGCGCTTGGCTGAGGCGAGTAGCCTGGTGTGTTTGGATCTGAGAAAATCCAAATTTTACCCCTCCAAACTTGATCTATGGATTTCTGGATTGGTGCTTCTGGTTTTCTGGTACTCCTGGTACTTTGGTACTTCTGGTACTCTGGTTTTCTAGTACTTTGTGAAAACTAGGGTTTCACTTTTTGGGAGATCTAGCCACTGAAAAGTTGTGTTGAGGATGCCAAAGTGATCCTTGAGGAAGGGCACACTTTTCTAGATGGTTTTAGGGCTGAAATTCTTCATCAACAAAAACCCCTAATTTGCATGTATGACAACAATGACGTTTTTCACTTTCTCTTGTGAAATATGCTCTCTTCAACTTAGCTCTGATACCATGTTAAGGTTTAAGATATTATTAGAGTTCTTTGCATTTCACTAGATAATAATAGAATAATATAGGATCACTGAGAAATACACAATCACAAGAGACACATCATTTATCCTGAGAAACCCTCATGGGGGAGAAAACCCGACAAAACTTCCTTATTATAGTTAACCAATACAATGAGAAGAGATAACTCAAACAAATAAAAAAGTTCCTCCCCCAAGAATGCGGCTCTCTCTCTCTCTCTCTCTCTCTCTCTCTCTCTCTCTCTCTCTCTCTCTTCTCCAACTGCAGCTCTGAAACTT
>JZKD02S0202321.1:9270-22299 GCA_000966675.3 Picea glauca | reverse complement strand
ATCGTCAGCCTGCATCATCAACCATCATGTCAGATCATGTCAGCAACATATCATATAATCAATAGTACATCATCAAAATGAAACAATATCATCATAAATGAAACAACTCAAATACTCCACTCCCTGACTCAATCCGGAGTCCAAGGGAGTTCCACAGATGCCTCTGCATCCTCAAGGTCCGAAACCCTGCACACTCAACGAAACTGAGTCAGCGGCACCTGTCTATATCATGGTAGTAAAAACATCCTGTCATATAACTCAATGCATCAAAATGAAGAAAAGTTTTATCATCATATAAATCCAGATCACTTGCGAGCAAGTGTCCTCAAAGAATAAGTTTGGCATGTGCGCCAGAGCGGGATGTTACAAAGTTACCAGAAAACAATAACAACACTTAGAAAACTATTTTTCTTGCCTAGTATGAAGGGTGAAACAACATAATACTTGGCTAGGTGCCAATATTGTCAGCAGGTTAAGGCCAAGCACTAGCATCTAGCCGACCTATTACAACCATTACCAGTACCAGAATGGAAATGGGAGACTATCACTGGACTTTATAACAGGTTTTCCTAAAACTCAGAAATAAAATGATTCTATCATGGTTGTAATCGATAAAATCAGTAATTTTGCACACTTTATTCCTGTAAATTCTACTTTTAAATCTATAAACATTGTTGAAATATTCATGAAAGAAATTTTTAGACTACATGGTATTCCTAAAATGGTGATTTCAGATAGAGACGTAAAATTTACATCCACTTTTTGGAAGGAATTGTTTGCAGGGCTAAACACTAGCTTGAATTTCAGTACAAGATATTATCCACAAATGGATGGACAGACCGAAAGGACAAACCAAACCATAGAGGATATGTTTTGCATGTACATAAGAACAAAACCAAGAAAGTGGGAAGACTACCTGCACTTGGTAGTATTTGCATATAATAATGGGTACCAAACTTCGGCTAAGTTGAGCCCTTTCAAAATACTGTATGGAAGAAAGTGTACGAATCCAATTAGTTGGGATAACTCGGCTGATAGACTCATGGTTGGACTCGAGATGCTCTAAGAAATGGAGAACATGGTAAGAAAGGTACAACATAACTTGAAAGAAGAACAGGACAAATATAAGAGCTATGCAGATCAGAAAAGAGGACAGTTGGAATTTCAAGTGGGAGACCATGTTTATTTGAAGGTAAAAGCCCAAAAGAGCTCATTGAAGTTAGGGAATTGTTCCAAGTTGGCACCCAGGTTTTGTGGGGACTTCGAGATACTAGCTCGAATTAGACCTATGGCATATCAACTTGCACTTCCAGCTAATCTAAGAATTCATAATGTATTTCATGTTTGGTTGCTGAAAAAGTATATTCATGACCCTACTCATAGGATTGATTGGAACTTGGTGCATGTGGAACCCGAATGTGAGTTCCAAGTGGAACCCCTGCGCATTCTAGATCGGAGAGAAATAGTACTTCGGAACAGAGCCATCGCTTAGGTAAAGGTGCAATGGAAGCACTTTAGTCTTAAGGAGGCCACTTGGGAGTTGGAGGGAGATTTGCGAAAATCTCATTAAATCCCATTCCAGGAAAGGAATGAACATTGAGGATAGTGTTTTACTAAAGGGGGAAAGGATGTGACATCCCCAAAAATAAAATATTTTTGAAATTTAAAATTGCTGGAAATTTATTCCATTTTTAGTAAATTCAAATTTGGAAAATTTTTGCCATTTATGGCAATTTCGAATTTCGAATTTGGTAATTGTAATTAATTATTTTGACTATTGGGTAGAGACCTGATTTGACCCAACTAACTATTTGACTATGACACTTGTATGGAAACATAATATTTTATATTGATTGCAGGAGGACAAATGGAACAACCATGTTAAATTTGGCTGACCATGAATCCATGAGTGGGTAACATGTTGGAACTACCTCTGGGCTGATTATTATAAGTGGAAAATAAATGATTTGGCCATTGGAAGCCCCTGAAAATCAGGGATTTAGAAAGCTGCGAAAATTCCCAAGGGAGGTAAAAGACCTGGGAAAATGATAAGTAGCATATAAGAGGAGGCAGGATGCTGCCAAGTATGCTAAGAAATGAGACTTTTGATTTACTTGCTATTACGAACACTGCATGAGTGTGAGGCAAGGGAAAACTGTTGGAGTTGTAGGACATTGTTGAAGAGAATCTTTTCCAAGTTCTCCCTCATGGATTTGTGGTCAGGCTAGGGGGGTGAATCAGGCAAGTAGTTTGGCTGCCTTCTTCTATGGTTGGGAGGAACGTGGTTGTTCCCTTTGTCTTTCGACATATTATTTCAGATATGTTATTTCTATCCCTTCTCTGGCTAAATGTTAAATGGTTACATACTTGATAGAATGTATCTGTTAGAAATAATATTAAGGATGAAATATTGAATGCTTCCTATTGCAAACTTAGGAATTGCTAGAATGTCTCTGTACTAGTTCAGAATGGATTATCTTTGTTGCATCTCATTACTGTTATGAATACTAGTTCCCGAAAGTATACTAGCTGGAAGGATGTCTAGTCAATTCCTAGAGAAGATTTTTGTTGTGGTTTGGATTACTACTGTAGTAAGATAAAGCATTGTAGTTGAAAACCCCACAAGTAAATTGTGATGCAGATTTGAGTTTACCTACATATTGAATAGAAATGGAAAACTGCATAATGTATAGATTGTAAGTATGTAATCATTTCACTGCCTCTGTAAATGGTGAATCGGTGGTTGTCTTGGCCTTTCAAGACTCGAGGACTAAACCACCAATTACATTTTTGTTTTACATAATTTAAACGGTGGTCGCATTAACCTTTGCAAGCCACAAAACACCATCACCACCTTGATTAAAATATCTTAGGAGATTGAAGGGCCATTTTTTTCTGCGTTTAAATACCAGAGTCAAAATTGTAATAGGGATAAGCTTGACAACAATTTTTGAATTGAATTTGTCACTCTGTGTTTTATTTTACTGAGTTTGTAAACTTTGTTCATGTTTTTTCATTTTTTCGACATTTCGAAGTTTATTGGTTCAAGTTGCGTGGAGTTCTTTTGTTCTTGAAAATGTTAAAACCTGAAGTGGCCCCACAACTTGATCAAATTTCGTGATTCGGTGATTACCATTGTATGTTGTTCATGCATAAAGCATTACCAAACGCCGAAACCTGGTACTGGTTGGGCCCCATACCTTTTTTGTGATTTCGTGATTCAGTGATTACCATTGTATGTTGTTCATGCATCAAGCATTACCAAATGCCAAAACCTGATATTGGTTGGGCCCCATACCTTTTTTGTGATTTTGTGATTCGACATTTGATGTTGTGTAGTGTTTTGCATCGTGAGTTAGTAAACCTCGAAACCCGAAACTATTGGGCCCACACCCTAATCGCATTTCGCAATTTGACATTTCTTATTTCAGTTTGTTGGTGCGTCGTGTGTTCCCGAACCCCGAAACCCCAAAGTACTGGACCCACAACCTTTTCTCATTTTGAGATTCAACAAACCACGTGGTATTTTGTTTTTGTATTCGGTGTTTGTAATAGCTGAAACCCGATTGACCTCCATTTGTTTTTTCACATAGATATATATATGTATATTTAAAGTATGGAAGTGACCTTGCGAATACCAATAATTATTATAGACCATCTAAAACATTTACACATCTTTATATCAACCAGTATTTAATGAAAAGTTATAGGTTGAAATGTTGGAAAATTATTGGAGTGAATCAAATTAACATTGTTTAATTACTAGAACTATTCACAAGAGGCGCGAAGGCCCAAGGAAGAAGGGACATTCAGAAACTTAAAACATACCCCTGAGTAAATTCCTAACTGTGTAAATAAAAAAACAATCACCTAAAAGTTCAAAAGGAAAGTCTTTAACACAAGTACAGTAAGTGAAAATTGAATTCATATACCTTCATGCGATTTGGAGTCAACTATAAACAAGATACATGTATATCCAACAATAGCCGAGTATTGTTTCATTTTTCAAAATCCTTTCGAGGAAGTAGCCATTATGGCGCTAGTATATTAAACCAATAAAATAACCAATATTCCATCACAAGTAGGCGGAAGGGAAACCCTGTAATTCTTTTACAAATAATATTACATATCTCATTTGGAATTGAAACAAAAGAACATCCCATATGGTGTTTTACTTCCAACGAAAGAATTTTCCAACAAAAAATAGGTTACCCTTAATGAAAAGTACCAAAACCATGACTTAATCTCCATTTCAGAGTTTCAGATACCGGGAGTTGGAGGTGTCAAGGACACTCACAACAAGAATGATGAAGTCAAGAAATGTGAAAGATTAGAGCATGTCAAGTACTTCGAAATGCCGAAAAGGACTATTGTGAGTCTCGAAAACCCAAAAGGAAAAACTCTGAAATCCCGTTAACCGTCCATCTTAGTGGGTTATGTGAACCGTCCAATCACTTCAGAGATTTTGTGATCATGAATTTTATAATGTTGGAGTCACGATGACTCGAAGGGAAAAATGTTGAAATCCCACCAGCCATTCAATTAAGAAAAGAAAAAAGAAAAAAAAAGGGATCAGATTATGAAGTTTTGAGGACCATTGATCTGGCTCCATTTCGGGGATTGTGACTTGCCGGAATGCCGAAATGTGAAATATATTTTGGTTAGGCTCGTGGTCACAACCAGTGGGCATATGGAATAAATGCATGAGGCCTAGGCCATCAACCCCCAAATTCATTTGTGTTGTTAAGACTGTGGTAATGGTCATAGGTACAAACAAATACGAAAGTAATTATAATTACAGGAATTGAAGTAAACATTGAATGAGGAGTAAACACTTATCATCAATCAGAAAAATTTAAGTTGAATGATAATGAAAGTTGATGATAGTATGGACTCTTGCAAAATTTCAGACTCAAGCGTTATAATAGAAAGCTTACTTGCTTGAATCTCGAACTATTCAAGGATATTTATACAAACAATGGGTTTTTTTTCAGACAGTTTTTGAGGTATATTACATTAGGTTCCTTAAGTTTGGGGCATAACTGGGTAAGGTGATCATGTATACAAAGCTTGAAAGGAAACTTCACCTTCCTCTTTTATTTCTTTACCTCGCCAACATTGTTATTCAATATATCATTATTAGTGTTGTCCTTAGTTTTATTATTATTATTATTCCTACCACCCTTATAATTCTTACAACATCCTTTCCTTTTATTCCCTCCTAGTTATTTCTTACCATTTGTGTTAGATGACAAATGTACAAAATGCACATTCGTTAACTGGGTGGGAGTGAAGGACACAGATGAAGCTTGTCCTACTACATACTATCTTAGATACAACTCCATCAACTAGTGTGTCACCAAGTCTATAGACTTAGTATTTGTAGAGCCTATAATTCCATCGGCATGAGGCCTGGGCTTTTGTCTAGGGTCATAATTCAAACTCGGTGTGTTAGGAAGAATTTTGTATAACATCCAATATTGATCATATATGAGATCTAATTGTTGTGATTTAAATATAACTTCCTCTTCAGATTTAAATATGCAGAGGAGCCATGCCCCCAGGTCCAAAAATAGGATTACTATTATTCGCTGGAATGAAGGATGAAAATTACAATGTCATATTCAACATACCAAAAGAGAAAGGGTTAGAGACCAAAGGAATGGACTAAGCATTATATCCACGCATACCAAAAAGGGACCCAAAAGAGTTCGTTAATATGGGTCCCTTTTTGATATGCGTGGATACAATGCTCAGTCCATTCCTTTGGTCTCTAACCCTTTCTCTTTTGGTCCCCTAGGAGTAAGTATGGGGACCTACGACCCCACAACCGATGTGGTTGAAGGATTCGAAGGAGTGCCATTAACTACAGTAGGTATGGGAGTTGAACAAATCCCAATATATTTTTGAATTGACTCAGTACTCATACTTTTATGATCACAAGTTTGGTAGGTAGAGGTGTGTGTACCAAAGTTGATAACTTTACACCTTTTAGAAGGCAAAGACTCAAGATGAGGTGGTAAATTCAAAAAACGGTGAGACCTGTGAGGAAGCTGGTCTAACTCCACGATGAATTAGGACTCCAGATATAAAAAAAAATCTTAAGGCCAACTAACAATCCAAGAGCACACCAAAATAACCAAAAATACCAAATGCAAACAAACATCATATAATAGTTGAAAAGAAGCCTCACTCATTAGAGTAGGGATTTCTCACCAAAGAGGGGCCTTAGAATCCCTTCAAAATATTGAAGGTATCAGAATTAGTTATAAGGGCCCTCATAGGCTTAACAATGCACTCGGTCAGATCTCCCCAGAGAGGTAATTCTTCAGAAAGAATTTGTTCTACCTGACCCTTATTTGACTCAGGGTACCTATAGAATAACCCCTACAAGAAACCTATGTGGCTACATATGTCAAGAAACTAAATACACCACAATAGAACCAATGTGCAGGTGAACAATCATAATTCAGGTCCACTATATCGATAGGGTAACAAAGGATGAAATATTGAAAGAATCGTTTCTCATAGAGGTAAAGGTACTAGAAATACCCCCATATACAAATAGATCCCCAGAAATATCTTTGACGCTAAGAAGGTATTAGAGGGATATCTCTGCAACCAACTTCATGTGACCTTGTTCTTAGCCCTAGTGTGAGCGAAGCCTCCCGACGTCACTAATTATACAATGGATTTTACCACTCTCTTAGTCAGACACATATGTTGAGTTTAATATCCTTGGAGAATTTTACTCACAAAATCCTATTCCAAGGTTCTATATCCCAAGCGTTTTTGTGTACTCTAAAAAATAAAATCGTTTCTAATCAATTTTTAAATTAATCAACATTAATTTTAATGGATTTTGTTTACTGAAAAGATGTGGTTGTAAAATTAATGATGTTATGACTCAACATATAAAATAATTGAATATGAACATAAAGCTAAGTACTAAACTTCAATTCTCAAAAGATGATAATCTTTTCAAAATGAAACATTCATTTCAACTTTGCAATTTCAATAATATGGAACCTTTATATACATATCAACATCAATACTAAACAACCGAAAAGAGAAAATGCCAAAATGAAAAATATGTATTTTTGTATTTTCAATATAAGGAATGAAAATGCAAGGACTAAATAACATATTTATATATAGACCCTACTGTATAAAAAATAGGAAAACCAAGCAGGATACCAATAAGAAAACACTCAACCCAAGATGCAAGGAAACCCAAGAAAAAAAAATGATGAGAAATAAAAACTGCACAAAAATTCAACCAAATAAAGGTTTTGTATCACTCTGCAGGTACTCAACAGTTATGAAAAACACCCAAGAAGACTCCAAAACTATCAAAACTCACCCAACAAACACCAAACTCAACAACTAAACAAAAAACGTTGATGTACATGACTATTTAAGAAAAAACCGTGTATGTATGTGCCTTATAGAATGGAAGCCCATGTATATATGTGTCTGTGAAGGGAAAAACTGTGTATATGTATTAAAACAATGTCAGGTTAAGGATAATCCAAGAAATTCAAATTAAAAATAAAAATATGTTGTCAATAAATCAGACGATAAGGAAACTTGAGATAACAGAGAGCAATCGAAGGAGAAAAGCACTCTAAGACCCAAAATAGAAGACTTAATCCCCAACATCGTCACCAATTATGTTACGAGGAAAATAACTCTATGGAAAGGGGTAAGACACAATAAACATAATGACTACATAAACCAACTCTAATCGATAGTATGTTATATAAATGAATATTTTAATAAGACAAGATAAAGAGCCTACCTCACCCACACATTCGATGAAGACCACCATTAAGAACTTGACTCAAACCTTTATACCTGCAAATTGTTCTCAACAACCAATATATGAAATCATATGGTGATAATATATATTGTTAGCACACATAATAGCATAATCCATCAAAAGTCATAACAAATAGGCCCATGTAATAACAATTCAAATATTTGGAAGATATTAATTAAATGAGAAAAAAATATTTCTATTAAAATATGATCAATGAAAGTGTATGAATAACAAACTTTTGTGTTGGTACATCTTGAAACTGAGAAACTAAGTCCCTTCCAGCTAGACCTCCACCACTTCAATCCTCCAGCAAAGGCAAGATCATATAAGAGAGACAATGAGGTTCTCCATCAAAGAGGGAAGAGCTTGACGGTTGAACAATGTGTTTAGACTTTAAAGGACAAAGGGATGCAGACTCTATATAAAGTGAATAATTTCTCGACAGTAACTTTTATCTCAAAAGTTGAATTCTCTTCTCCTCCACGGTTTGGATATGTCCTAATTTATAGCCTTCAAATGGAACTGAAGGACCGAGTTAGAAAGTTTCTAGTATATGGAAAGTCAAGGATCATGGATTTTTTGACGTGACATGGGAACCCAACACAATTTTTAATATTGAACCCCAAACTCGATGTACGCGGGCTATAATGGTGCAACCTATGTATACGCATGTTGTATAACTGATAGGGTGCGTATATGCGGAAAAATATGATTTTTTACACTGGGAAGTGAAAAAGGGGACTTCAAGTCTACATAGGGAAATGGAAAATGCCTTCTGAGCAAGTTGTATGGGTTGAGGATAATCTTGCTATAAAATGGACAACCTTCCTCCTCCTGAGTGCCCAATTCCTCCTTGTTTAGAGCCAGAAGCATCCCTTCTTCTGCCAAAAAATGGGGAAAAGTGAGCTACAATTTCTCTGTAGATATTCATTTGGTCTGTTTTGAGTCAGTCCTTTTTGACCCACTAGATAGGAAAGGTATTGTGGCTGGAGAGTGGTCTTGGAGTAAAAAAATTTATCATGCAACATAGGAGGTTGTAAATATGGAATATTATCTAGTGGATGCTGAACTATGACTGAGTATTCAAAGAGAGGTTGTTCAAACTCTTTGATATAGTTCACATTAAGCACATAATGGATGTCAAGGTGGGAAGGAAGGTCCGAGAGATATGCATTATTTTCTTTGCGTTTGAGAAGAGTGTATCAAATAAAACATAGTGGGTGCAACTTATGGTATTGGCCTTTGAAGCGGTGTTTTTCCAGTAAGAGCCACACACAATATCCCAGCTAAAAGAACAATGGTGTGCACTTCTTTATCATGCCTCTATTTCACATGAACTTGGGCTTCTCACAAGGAAAATGTTTCTTGAATATGGAATTGAGATATCATGTGTATACCATAATGAGCTGACTATCAGAGACAAAATGAGCAGGAGTATCTACATGGTATTCCATAGGATGACTTCCATGTTTAAGTATAACCCCAATGGAAAAATGAAATGCATCCTTCTCAATATCAAAGGTGGTATTCCAATTAGCTAAATGAAGGATAGATGTATAACATAATTTGGTTTTTTAGTTGAGCAAAGTGGCACAAAAAATCTCCCAAAAAACTCTTGAGGTCATGGAAATTGTAGTGCGCTAGACATTGTGCCAAAAAATGTACCAGATATGGATCTGATCGACCTCGTGCTATGTCCAATATACATCCCAAATATAGAATTGATGTTTTTCCAAAATTAAAATTTTTCACGTGAGGTGAATGTGCCCACAGTAGCTCAAGGATGTTGCAAAGTTTTTCCCAAGAATTATTGAATACTGATATATTATCAAGATACATGACCATGCACTTACCCAATTGACTTGTTTCATTCATGTGAAATTAATGGTATCCAACTATCAAATCCATCTTGGTGAATGAATAATTCCCTTGGAAGTGTTCCAACAAATCCTCAATCATGGGCATGGGTGGCATAAATCCTCAATAGTGGGTAGTGGGTAGGAGTTTTTTATAGTGTATTTATAAATGGAATGATAGTTGGTCACTAGGAGATATTGTGAATCATCCTTCTATGGGATAATAAAGACAGGGGACACACATGATGATGACGGAGGTGGAATATGGCCTAATTTTAATAGTTTTCCAATTGTGTGTTCCATATCAGCAATTGCTTGGGTAACGATGCAATAGGATTGGGAATTTGGCCAAGAAGCACCATGAATTAGATCAAGTGTGTTCTTAGTATAGGATACATAGGAAATCCCATGGGTCAGGTGATGAAATCAATAAAGTCTTGGAGTAGAGGAGCCATGGCATGGGGTACATGGTTATTTCAGTTTTCTAGGTCAATAAGGAAAACCAAGCAAAAAGAGACACATTGGCTTACAATAACTTGCTTAACAATTGTTTCGTTAGTAATCGTCTAGATGGATTTAAGAGAATAATAGGTAGGCACATAGGTGTTCCTCTCATGTTGAAAGTGGTGTTGGTTAGATTGAGCATGATAAACAACATGTATGACTTGTTGGTAGGGAAGGCCAAGTAGGAAATCAACCCAATCAAGAGAAGATAAATCACACACCACAACATCCCAGAAAGGCCCAATAAAAAAAGTTCACCACATGTCACTGGGAAACAATGCGATAAGGAACTTCCTTTTGGCCCCAGCTATGGGGTCGCTTACAGAGTGGCTAGGAAGTTAAGGCATTGGACCAAGGTCTTTCCCACGAGGTTATTTTGGCTTCCATTTTCCAAGATAAGAATATCAAACTAATGTTTAATTTGAAAATTATGTGTAAACATGGGTGCATTAAAGGTGTCGAGTTCATTAGTGGTCATCAAGATCAAAGAGGAAAAAACTTCAGTAGGATTGTCGAGTGAAACTACTTTAGGATGTTCAAGGGAATATGAGTCAGTGACCTATGAAAATAGAGTTTTGTTAGTGAGAATGTTCTTAAGTGCCCGATAGTCTCAAAATTTCTGCAAGTTGGTATTATGAAAGGTACACTAGGGTGCATTTATGGGTGTGGATGTGGAAGCAAGGGAAATGCGAGAATGATCGGTATGTGTATCACCAATAGTAGAAGGACCAGATTGGGTTGAGGAAGATGAGATTCAAGAGGAAACTTTACGTTCCATGACCAAGGCCCAAAGAAAGACCTTGTCCAAGGAAGGAATCTCAAATAAATCAACTTCACGACGAAAAACCATTAATAAACAAGAATTACATTTAACAAACGACACCTCTTTCGGATATGGAATGTGAAGTTTCATGCACAACTTGAAGAAGACATTGATGTAGCTCTATATTGACTAATTAGAGAGTTATCATATATGCAACCATTTGGAAAGGAGATTTTCTCAATATCCCGATGGATAGAATAAGTCTCTTAATGTCTCAAAAAATCCATCCCACGACTTGATACCTACTAGCATTGTGGCTACAGGTTTGCCTATGTCGATGATTAATGAACTATTATCAATTTGAATATCCCACCAAGCCTGCATAATGCCTTCAAAGTGCAAGCTTACAATTTTAAGTTTCATGTCCTTAGCCATCTTGAGACATGTCTTGGTATAGGTGGAAGGACTGTGAAGCCAAGAATTGACTGTCTCTCCATTCATTTGACCTGAAAACTTTTGAAATTTGAAGCATGTATCAAAATGCATTTTTTTGTAGCTCATTGTTGCTGCATACAAAGTAGCTCATGAAGATCCATAGATAAATCCTAAATCAGTGTAGATACATTGGTCGTTGAATCCTCAGTGGAAGGCTCTTTGCATAGTGACATTATTTTCATCCACCACTTTGGTTTCCATGAAGTTTGGTGATGATAAGAGATATAATCTAAGCCTAGGTTCTCTTAGATATCATCTAGATGCTACATAGGACAAGAGGTTCTATCTGCAACAACACTCGGAATGAAGGCCTAGTTATGGCATAAGGAAGGGAATACACATAAGGAGTCATCACACAATCTTGGAAGCTTCCCACACTGAGAATGTAAGATCCTCTCAAGAGGGACAGGTAGAACTGGAAATCCCTCAGAAAGGAACACACAAGAAACCTAAGAAGGGTGCATTGTGAAGAGGGAGTACTAGAAAACCATGGGAAGGTCATGTAGAATTTGTTTTAAGAGGAGATACTGAAACCCCTGAAAAGGTCACACTGGAAAACCCTAAGGAGGGCGCACTCAAAATCCACTCGAAAACTAGAGGAAGGTGCACTCAAACTCTAAGCATAGGGTTGAGTTCTTAGAATCTAATACCAAAAAAAAAATTGTGTGGAACTAGTCGATGGCTTTCCATCTAATTCTTTATTGTAAACATAAGCTTGTTAAGATACAAGTTTTGATACCAATTGATATGCATGCATGTCTGAAACTCACTCAACAAAATTTAAGTGCACATAACATAGCAGAGAGAAAACATAACAAATATGATAAACAAAGAAAACGATTAGATCAGAAAATAACCATCACATGCATTGATAGCGAGAGGATCATCCTTTATCTGCAAGGAAATTTGTTCCTTTTCTTTTATTAACTAGTTACTATAGAATTTGTTGTAGCTAACTAGATTGTTCAACATTAATTAAAGAATTCCTATTTGTAATAGAAGTTGTTGTAGCTAACTAAATCATTGAACATTTTTCTTATGGAGCATCTCTTTACAATGGAATTTATTGTAGTGAATTATAGTGCCTTAATGGAATTTGATGTAGAAAATTGCTCCTCTTAAGTGGCCAAGTAAGGGACATGTAATTCTTGCTGGCCATACATGATGCTTATATTTATTTCTTTAATTGAGCCACTTTAATTTTAATATTGTTATTTTTTTATTTATTTATTTAATATAACATAACATTAACACCTTAACATCTCAAGATTACCTAACTATTCTCAATGTAAAAATTAAAATTATATATATATATATATAAACGACTTTAATTATAAGAGATGTTATATTTAGGATAGGGATATTTTTAAAAGTTTCTTAACTAATATTGTATTTTAATTTTTTTTGGAAATTCATGTTTTCTTACTAAATAATAGATTAAAAATATATATTTAATAAAAATAAAAATATTTTTAAATGGTTATTTTTTAAAAAAATATAGAAATTATAAATTAAAAAATATTTAAAATAAAATTATAAATATATTAAATAGTTTTGGCATTACATATTTTCTTACTAAATAATAAATT
>JZKD02S0202310.1:0-14665 GCA_000966675.3 Picea glauca | reverse complement strand
TCTAAACCAAGAGGATCTTGTCTTCTGAGTTCTTCCTCCTTAGGCTGCTGGAAGACTGGTTGTCCATAGTAGACCTCTTCATTCTCCTCAAGTTCTTCCCCCTACTCACCCTTACTACAACTTACTGACCAAAGTTAGATCAAGACATCATCTTCTTATGAATACCAACCCATTTTTTGAGTTAAAGCGATATAATCATGAGTTTGCATCCATTATACCCCCTTTAAACTTATTCATTATGACATACAAAATCATGGGTATTGGGCTTACCTCTACTGCAATCAAGAGGTGACTTCTAGTGCTAACATTTATAGCGTCATTGTTGGGGACGAATTGAAGATTTTCACTGGGATTGAACGACAAAGCTTATTGATTTTGAAGGTGCATCAAAACTCAGTACATTGAAGATTGCAATTGTACACCTAGCTACTCCACTGTTACGACTCCATTGTTTTAGTTGTCGCTTCCAGAGGTAGACACAGGAGGTCTACTCCACAACTGCCTCTAGCAACACATGAAGCTGAACCAGAGAAAATTGGCAGAAGATGAAAGATCCCTTAGGAAGGTACTTCAACTGCCAAACCAGGTATTTCTAATGATTTTCACCATCCTCATTTAGAAACTCTAGTAATTGTTTCTCATTTTCCTATTACACCATCTGTTGGAGCTTCTAGAAGTTTAAATTTTGGGATTTTTCCTACTGATTTCCCCTCTCCCGGTTTTACTACTCCTCCTCCTGTTAGAGTTGTTGATTTCATAGGGGGAGAAATCTCGGTTCCCTCAAGCCCTGAGGCCTTTTCTCCCAATCCTCAGTTGTTTCCCTTTCCTCACGCAGGCTCAGTTCCAGCCTGCCCTGTTCATGCTACATCTCCTCCTGGTTCTCCCCCAACTACCATCCCTATGGCAGGTGCTAATCCCCCTAGGAATAGAATGGATGTCATAGTGGCTGCAAGATATGCCCCTCTGATATTACCTCAGCCCATGAATTCTCTCCCTGCTAGAGATTACCTAAAATACATGCCCAAATTCACATGAGAAGAAGACATGACTGCTGAAGAACACCTTGTTGCCTTCTACAGTTATGCAGATAATCTAAATATTGAAAATGAGGATGTGTGGATGAGAGTCTTTGTCCAGAGCCTTGATGGTGAGGTTAGGAAATGGTTTAGGGGATTAACCCCTAGATCCATTGTTGGAATTGAGGCTTTAGACGATGTTTTCTTGAGACAATGGGGGGATAAAAAATACTTTATGTATTAAATCACGGAGTTCGGGTCCCTAAAGAGAAAAGAGGGAGAATATGTCTCTGATTTCTCCAAAAGATTCAACAAAATGTACAGTAAGATCCCTACTGAGATAAAGCCTACAAAATCCTCTGCCAAAATTACTTATGTTAGTGCTTTTGACCCTGATTTCTACCTCCTATTGAGAGAGAGGAGAGCTACTTCCTTGGATCATATGTAAGATGCAGCCCTGGAAGTAGAGTCCAATTTGCTGGCGGTTGAAAGACTCGGGAATAAAGATGACAGAGACAGAGGAAGGGGAAGAGCTAACGCTTCAACATCCAGTTCTTTTGTGTCCCATCCTCAAGTAGATGAATTGACCAAGTTGGTAAAATCTCTTTTTGCAGAAATGGAGAAGATGAAATTCAAGGGGAAGAAGAGTTATAAAAATGCCCAAAATGTTGATAACAAAGGTAACTTCAGAAGACCAAACAATACCCCTCAGATACTTCCAAGATATCCCAGAAACAGAGATAGGGGTGATCAGAAAATCCAAACCCCTCTCCAAAATAATCTTGTTGCTGATGTAGAAGGAGAGGAGGAAGAGCTTGACCCTGAAATCCATTGCCTTGGAGACACCTCCCCATTCCCCCATTTGACCCAATCTGCATATGAGGAATCCCTCATGGACAACCAAATAAATGATCTAATTAAAGGGGAGAATACCAATAATAGTCCCAATAAATATAATCTCAGGTCTAAGAAGAAATAAGGGAAGTCTGATGTCCCTGATCAACCTTCCAGAGCAGAGAAACCTGCCAAAGATGCAACAAACATCAGCATGGAGAAGAAAACACAAAACCCCTCACCCATAGCCAAAGGTCCTGTCCCATAAGTGAGAGAAATTTTGAAGCCCTCCTCCTCCTTTAATTTTGGGCATTAAATTTAGAAGATTAGGATCCATGTACCCCTTTCAGAGCTAGTTAAGCATGAGGATTTTAAAAGGTCCCTCTATAAGTTGTTGCAACCCAAACCTTCATCTTATTCCATAGACTCAGTAAACCTTCAAGATGAGAAGCCAACAGTCATCCTAGGTCCCTTTATACAAGACATAGATGATGCATCCCCTCCCTTCTATACATCTTTGAACAGACATGATAAGGTGTTGCATAATTGTTTTATGGACTCAGGGGCATCTCATAATCCAATGCCCAAAATTGTCATGGATGAGTTGTGACTAGAAATAAAAAAAGCTTATCACGAGTTGTATACTTTTGATTCAAGGAAAGTGAAATGTCTTGGGATCATCAAGGATCTAGTCGTGACCTTGTTTCAGTTGCCCGTGAAGAGTGTGGTCATGGATATTGTAGTAGTTGATGTTCCCCCCAAGTTTGGGATGCTCTTGTCAAGATCTTAGATAAAAGACTTGGGGAAACTCTGCAGATGGACCTCACATATGCTACCATTCCCGTGTTTGGGGGGGAGCATAAAAGACTATACAAAGAAGCTCAATTGGCCTATATTATTAGTGATGAAACAGACCCCACCAATCATCCTATTTTTGCATTTGATATTGATTTGGGATCCAACTTATTGCAACTCACTGATGCCCTGAGCCCCCTCTTGAAATTAGAAACAAGTCCCTTACTCTCTGTAAAGATTCTCCTCTGATTACCTCTGTTTGGAAAATGTTCTTTGATGGAGCTTCTTCTAGGGAAGGTATTGATGCTGGAGTGGTCCTTGTTTCACATGTTCAAGAAATTATATCTCTGTCCTACAAGTTAGAATTTGGAGCTACAAATAATGTGGAAGAATATGAAGCTCTTGTTTTGGGTTTGAGGGCTGCAAAAGATATGGGGATTGAAGAGCTATCAGTGTTTGGGGATGTTGATTTAATTGTCCATCAGATCAGAAACATTTATCAAGCCAAACACCCTCAGCTTAGAAGTTACAAAAATGAAGTCTGGGATCTTGTTGACAGTTTTTTCTTAGCTTTCAAAATTTCATTTATTCCAAGAGAAGAGAATGTCATGGTCAATTCTCTAGCTGTCTCAGCAAGTAATTTCAGAGTTCCCTTGCCACCCAAATTCAGGTATGATGTAGAAGTAAAATATAGACCCTCTATACCTGGAAATGTTAAGCATTGGAAAGTGTTTGAGGATGATCTTGAAATCAAAAGATTCCTAGAATCTGTTGAGGAATTTTCTGCATTGCACATTGATCAAGATCATGATTCTGAAATAAATCCTCATGCTGATGTTTTTCTAAAAACAATTGATAACCATCATATTGTCCAGTTGCCCAACAACCATATCCCAAAAGGACTAGTTCCTTTGGAAAGACTATTTGACAGAAATGATGTGGCAGTAAAGGGAAAGATTTCGAATGAGAATGTTGATGTGGATGAGTGCAATATTGGCACAGAGGGGGATCCAAAGTTTGTCAAGTTGTCAAGTAGTCTATTAAGGGAATAAAGGACCGAGTATGCTGAGCTATTCAAAGAATTTGCTGATGTGTTTTCCTAGACTTATGAAGATCTCAGAACATATGACACCAATGTCATTGAGCATAAGATCCCATTGAAAGAGGAGGCCAAACCATTTAGGTAGAAATTAAGACAAATAAATCCTATGTTTCTGCCTATTATGCAAAGGGAGGTAAAGAAGCTCTTGGATGCCTAGATCATTGTCCCCTTGAGATATTCTGAATGGGTAGCCAACTTGGTCCCAGCAAGGAAGAAGAATGGAGAAATCAAACTCTGTGTTGATTTCAGGAACATGAACATAATCTCTAAGAAGCACAATTACCCTTTGCCCAAGATGGAACACATATTGCAGAGAGTGACAGGTGCATCCAGGATTTCCATGATTGATGGATTTTCTGGCTACAATCATATCTCTATCCTGCCTGAAGATAGAGAAAAGACGACATTCACCACTCCTTGGGGCACTTTCATGTACGCCAAAATGCCCTTTGGATTGATGAACGCAGGAGCAACCTTTCAACGAGCTATGGACGTCGCTTTCATTAGAGAAAGGGATAAATTTGTGGTCATCTATTTGGATGACATTACGATTTTCTCCAGGTTTGATAAAGAACATTGTTAGCATCTGAGAAAGGTATTCTTGAAATGCAGAAGGTTTGGTCTCTCCCTTAATCCCAAAAAGTCATTGTTTGCCATGCGAGAGGGAAAATTGTTGGGGAACATAGTATCAACTGAAGGGGTCATGATTGATTCAGGCAGGGTGGGAGCTATCCAAACCTTGTCACTTCCCAGATCCAGGAAGGAGGTTCAGTCCTTCCTGGGCAAAATTAATTTTTTGAGAAGGTTTGTTTCAAATTTTGTTGAATTGGTAAAGCATATCACAACTATGCTCAGGAACAGGAGTGAAGTAAAATGGATTGTTGAGTCCAGAGAATCCTTCAACCGAATAAAGAAGGCATTGACTAAGGCACTTGTGCTAATTAGTCCTAATTATTCCAAGGATTTTCTGATTTTTTCCTTTGCCTCTTTTGACACAATGGCAATTTTTTTATTGCAGAAGAGTGTTGAAGGGCTGGAGCAACCTATTTCCTTTTTCAATAGAGCATTAAGGGATGTTGAGACCATATATTACATCATGGAGAAGCATGCATATGCCTTGGTGAAATCTCTCAAAGCTTTTAGAGTATATTTTCTACATTCAAAGATCATTGCATATGTCCCTTCGGCTTCGGTGAAGGACATTCTTATCCAGTCTCACATAGACAAAAAATGAAGCAAGTGGATTGCCAAGATCTTGGAATTTGATATGGAAATAAATCCCACCAAACTATTTAAAGGACAGGGTTTAGCCAAGTTGTTGGCTTAGCCTAATTGCAAACCTTTGGGGGTTAACTTCGTCAAAACTTGCTCAGAAAATCAACAAGTTGAGTTGTCTGATAAAAGTTCTCAAGACAACCCTCCATTCACATAATGTGCTTGGTACAAAAACATTATATTTTTTATGTAGGAGTTAAGGCCCCCTAATGGAATGGGAAAGAGCAAGGTTAGAGCCTTAAAGATCAAAGCAATTAGATATTGCCTTATTGATCAGGTTTTGTACTGGAAAGACCCTCTAGGAGTGCTTCTAAGATGTTTAGACCCACAAGAAGCCCAAAAAATTATGTTTGATTTTCATGAAAGCCTATGTGGAGGTCATCATTTCTGGAGGAACACAGCATATAATATTTTTAGGGCCGGATATTTCTAGCCTACTCTATTCACTAATGTCTGTGCAAAAATCAGGGCTTGTGTTAAATGTCAGAAATTCACTAGGAAGCAACATCTCAAGTCTTTGCCATTAAAGCTTGTGGTATATTCAAGACCCTTTCAGCATTGGGGGATGGACTTTATTAGGGAAATTCACTCTGCTTCAAGCGGTCAGCACAGGTGGATCTTGGTTGCAACAAATTACTTCACCAAATGGATAGAAGCTATCCCCACAAGGAGTGCTTCTCACAAAGTAATCATTGGTTTTCTTGAAGATATTATAGCCAGGTTTGGTTGCCCAAGCAGGATCGTCACTGATAATGCCACATCTTTCAAGGTTGAACCATTGATCAAATTCTATGAACGGTTCAGAATTTCATTAATCCACTCCACCCCCTACTATCCCCAAGGAAATGGACTAGCAAAGTCCTCTAACAAGAGCCTTATAAAAATTATCAAAAGACTGCTAGAGGACAACAAGAAAGCATGGGATTCAAAGCTCAAATTTGCTTTGTGGGTTGACAGAGTGACAACAAAGAGATCTCTTTGTGTCTCTCCTTTTCATCTCATGTATGGAATTGAAGCCATCTTTCCTTCTCATCTCACCTTGCCAGTGGAAAAATTATTCCAAGACTTCCAAGGGGAGCCTGACGATATGATCAAAATAATACAGTAGCTGGTAGAAGTGCAGTAGACTAGAGAGCAGATGCTGGAAAAAGCACATGAACATCAACAGAAGATCAAGTAGGCCTTTGACAGGAAGAACAGTAAAGAGGATTTCCAGCTGGGAAATCTAGTACTCAAATGGGATGCACCCAAACAGGATAGGGGCAATCATGGTAAATTCGAAGCCCTCTGGATCAGACCCTTCAAAGTTTCTGAGGTCTTTCCTAATAATACTTACAGGTTGCAGAGTTTGGAGGGTGATGAAGTTGTTGGTGGCCCTGTTAATGGGAATTTTCTGAAAAAGTTCTTTTTTTTAGCCATGAATGGCTCCTTCACGCCTTTGTAAATATCACTTTCTTTTTGTTTTAATGGTTGAATCCACAACCCAACAGTAAGGAGACTGAAGCTGCAAGTTCTTGGCATCTCACAGGGAGCAAGCCATCCCCCATGGAGCCTAATGTTATCACATATGTTTGTATGGAGGGGGGGGGTTTCCTAGAAAATAGCCCCATGGAAAAAAAATGACAAATAGGGGGCTAAAAACCCACTTTTATCATTTATCCTAGGTTTTGTGCCCGGGCGCGTTGTGCTAAGGGGTGCGTATATTTGGNTGATGTGTTTTCCTAGACTTATGAAGATCTCAGAACATATGACACCAATGTCATTGAGCATAAGATCCCATTGAAAGAGGAGGCCAAACCATTTAGGTAGAAATTAAGACAAATAAATCCTATGTTTCTGCCTATTATGCAAAGGGAGGTAAAGAAGCTCTTGGATGCCTAGATCATTGTCCCCTTGAGATATTCTGAATGGGTAGCCAACTTGGTCCCAGCAAGGAAGAAGAATGGAGAAATCAAACTCTGTGTTGATTTCAGGAACATGAACATAATCTCTAAGAAGCACAATTACCCTTTGCCCAAGATGGAACACATATTGCAGAGAGTGACAGGTGCATCCAGGATTTCCATGATTGATGGATTTTCTGGCTACAATCATATCTCTATCCTGCCTGAAGATAGAGAAAAGACGACATTCACCACTCCTTGGGGCACTTTCATGTACGCCAAAATGCCCTTTGGATTGATGAACGCAGGAGCAACCTTTCAACGAGCTATGGACGTCGCTTTCATTAGAGAAAGGGATAAATTTGTGGTCATCTATTTGGATGACATTACGATTTTCTCCAGGTTTGATAAAGAACATTGTTAGCATCTGAGAAAGGTATTCTTGAAATGCAGAAGGTTTGGTCTCTCCCTTAATCCCAAAAAGTCATTGTTTGCCATGCGAGAGGGAAAATTGTTGGGGAACATAGTATCAACTGAAGGGGTCATGATTGATTCAGGCAGGGTGGGAGCTATCCAAACCTTGTCACTTCCCAGATCCAGGAAGGAGGTTCAGTCCTTCCTGGGCAAAATTAATTTTTTGAGAAGGTTTGTTTCAAATTTTGTTGAATTGGTAAAGCATATCACAACTATGCTCAGGAACAGGAGTGAAGTAAAATGGATTGTTGAGTCCAGAGAATCCTTCAACCGAATAAAGAAGGCATTGACTAAGGCACTTGTGCTAATTAGTCCTAATTATTCCAAGGATTTTCTGATTTTTTCCTTTGCCTCTTTTGACACAATGGCAATTTTTTTATTGCAGAAGAGTGTTGAAGGGCTGGAGCAACCTATTTCCTTTTTCAATAGAGCATTAAGGGATGTTGAGACCATATATTACATCATGGAGAAGCATGCATATGCCTTGGTGAAATCTCTCAAAGCTTTTAGAGTATATTTTCTACATTCAAAGATCATTGCATATGTCCCTTCGGCTTCGGTGAAGGACATTCTTATCCAGTCTCACATAGACAAAAAATGAAGCAAGTGGATTGCCAAGATCTTGGAATTTGATATGGAAATAAATCCCACCAAACTATTTAAAGGACAGGGTTTAGCCAAGTTGTTGGCTTAGCCTAATTGCAAACCTTTGGGGGTTAACTTCGTCAAAACTTGCTCAGAAAATCAACAAGTTGAGTTGTCTGATAAAAGTTCTCAAGACAACCCTCCATTCACATAATGTGCTTGGTACAAAAACATTATATTTTTTATGTAGGAGTTAAGGCCCCCTAATGGAATGGGAAAGAGCAAGGTTAGAGCCTTAAAGATCAAAGCAATTAGATATTGCCTTATTGATCAGGTTTTGTACTGGAAAGACCCTCTAGGAGTGCTTCTAAGATGTTTAGACCCACAAGAAGCCCAAAAAATTATGTTTGATTTTCATGAAAGCCTATGTGGAGGTCATCATTTCTGGAGGAACACAGCATATAATATTTTTAGGGCCGGATATTTCTAGCCTACTCTATTCACTAATGTCTGTGCAAAAATCAGGGCTTGTGTTAAATGTCAGAAATTCACTAGGAAGCAACATCTCAAGTCTTTGCCATTAAAGCTTGTGGTATATTCAAGACCCTTTCAGCATTGGGGGATGGACTTTATTAGGGAAATTCACTCTGCTTCAAGCGGTCAGCACAGGTGGATCTTGGTTGCAACAAATTACTTCACCAAATGGATAGAAGCTATCCCCACAAGGAGTGCTTCTCACAAAGTAATCATTGGTTTTCTTGAAGATATTATAGCCAGGTTTGGTTGCCCAAGCAGGATCGTCACTGATAATGCCACATCTTTCAAGGTTGAACCATTGATCAAATTCTATGAACGGTTCAGAATTTCATTAATCCACTCCACCCCCTACTATCCCCAAGGAAATGGACTAGCAAAGTCCTCTAACAAGAGCCTTATAAAAATTATCAAAAGACTGCTAGAGGACAACAAGAAAGCATGGGATTCAAAGCTCAAATTTGCCTTGTGGGTTGACAGAGTGACAACAAAGAGATCTCTTTGTGTCTCTCCTTTTCAGCTCATGTATGGAATTGAAGCCATCTTTCCTTCTCAGCTCACCTTGCCAGTGGAAAAATTATTCCAAGACTGCCAAGGGGAGCCTGACGATATGATCAAAATAATACAGTAGCTGGTAGAAGTGCAGTAGACTAGAGAGCAGATGCTAGAAAAAGCACATGAACATCAACAGAATATCAAGTAGGCCTTTGACAGGAAGAACAGTAAAGAGGATTTCCAGCTGGGAAATCTAGTACTCAAATGGGATGCACCCAAACAGGATAGGGGCAATCATGGTAAATTCAAAGCCCTCTGGATTAGACCCTTCAAAGTTTCTGAGGTCTTTCCTAATAACACTTACAGGTTGCAGAGTTTGGAGGGTGATGAAGTTGTTGGTGGCCTTGTTAATGGGCATTTTCTGAAAAAGTTCTTTGTTTGAGCCATGAATGGCTCCTTCACGCCTTTGTAAATATCACTTTCTTTTTGTTTTAATGGTTGAATCCACAACCCAACAGTAAGGAGACTGAAGCTGCGAGTTCTTGGCATATCACAGGGAGAAAGCCATCCCCCATGGAGCCTAATGTTATCACATATGTTTGTATGGAGGGGGGGTTTCCTAGAAAATAGCCCCATGGAAAAAAAATGACAAATAGGGGGATAAAAACCCACTTTTATCATTTATCCTAGGTTTTGTGCCCGGGCACGTTGTGCTAAGGGGTGCATATATTTGGGTGACTGAGATATGTATGCTCAGATCTATGGTGCAGGATCCATATCGGANGAAGAAGACTGTCAATCCAGTCTGATAGAGATTGTGTCTGACAGAAGACTACATGGGCAGTCTAACCAATGTATGCATGCACAACCTGACAGAGAAACTCATCAATGCAAATCTTTGAAAGCATGACAAGATCGCCTCAGGAAATCGGAGCCAGTTCAGAGTATATGTAGGCATTTTTTCCCTTTTGTTTAGTGTTGATGGTTGAGCTACGCTCTTGCATTGTAAAGTTTTAATGAAGCTCTGGTTCTTCTGGTTATGTATCTGTATTTAAGAATTCTTGTTTAATGTAATTCAGTTTCCTTTCATCTCTCTGTAACAATTGTGTTAGAACACTTGAGCATGGATGATCCAGTCAAGGGTAGTTATGTTTTTGCGATGTAGGTTTGATCATAGGGACACTGCGACCGGTTTTAATCAGTCTCTTGTGTTGTCTTTTCCCTCCAACACTGAATGACTCAGGCATGGATGATCCAGTCGAGTCATTGTTATTGAATTGTGATGTATCTTTGATTTCAGTTTAGTGATAATTTCGTTCAGTTCCCTAAAAATCTGAACTAAGAGGATCTTGTCTTGTGAGTTCTTCCTCCTTAGGCTGCTGCAAGACCGGGTGTCCATAACATACCTCTTCATTCTCCTTAAGTTCTTCCCCCTACTCACCCTTACTACAACTTACTGATCAAAGTTAGATCGAGACCTCATCTACTTATGCATACCAGCCCATTTTTCTGAGTTAAAGTGATATAATCATGAGTATGCGTCTATTAGACCCCCTTTAAACTTATTCATTGTGACATACAAATTGATGAGTACTTGGCTTACCTCTGGTGCAATAAGGAGGTGAGTTCTAGTGCTAACAAAGTCAACTCTAACAACTGAAAATTACATGTGGACAAGATCTTCCAGATTATATGGAAGACGGTTAGATATTGAGGCTATAAAAAGGAGACCCCTTGGGTCATTATCATCAAGTGGATCATGGAGAATGTGCAATAGAGCATGTAGATCCAGATGTACAACATGCACTGTGATGTTTTGATCACATTGCACCCTGCTTAAGTGCTACAACGATGTCTTTAGACACCACCCTCTATGTTCGAATTTTTTTGTTCCTCTTTGATTATCTGCAGTACTGTGTTGTTTGTTACATGCCATGTTCCACCCTATTCCCCAACAAATAGAAGAAGATTAACTAGAAGAGGAAGAACCCTAGAATATGGTATTGAGGAGATCAGTTCATGATAAAATGAAAACATAAAGGTATACACTGTCTGATTTTCATTCTAGTTTTATTCTAGTTGTTACTAATGTTGATCCTAGAAATATTAGGGAGCTAGTGGTTTCAGAGCATAGTAAACTCTAGAAGAAGGACATGGTTGAAGAAATTGATGCCTTGGATAAAAATGAGACTTAAGATATAGTTGAGTTCTCGATTGGAAAAAAACCTATTGGTAGAAAATAGGTGTTTAAGAAGAAGTTGAATGCATAAGATAAGGTGGAGAAGTATGAATCTAGCTTAGTAGTAAAGGGGTATTCCTAGGTGGAGGGAATTGATTTTAGAGAGATTTTTTCTCTTATGGAAAAATTAACTTCTATTCGATTTATTTTCTCTATCACTGTTACTTTTGATCTTGAAGTAGAGCATATGGATGTGAAGACAACATTCCTACACGGGGCTATTGAAAAATAAATCTACATGGAAGAACTAGAAGGTTTTGCAATGAAGAGAAATAATGAGATAGTTTGCAAGTTGAAGAAGTTCCTATATGGATTAAAACAATCACCAAGAATGTTGTATCATAACTTTGTTGCTTATATATTGGGTCTTGGTTTCTCAAGAAGCAAAGTTGATTATTATGTGTATTCCAAGCATGTTGGTAATAATTTTATTTATGTGGTCTTGTATGTCGATGATATGTTGTTGATTGGAAACAACAAGGAAATAATCAAAGATGTCAAAGCTCGGTTGTCTTATAAATTTTATCTAAAAGATATTGGTGTTGTGAACTTGATTTTGGGCATGGAAATTAAAAGAGATCAAACAAACATGAAACTCTTGTTGAATCAAAGGAAATATGTTGAGACAATATTGCAAAGGTTTAATATGTAGGAATGCAAACTGGAAATGGTTCTTATTCCTACAGGTGCNCATGACACATGTCTCTCGTGTTTCTTCCACCTGTGTCATTGATGTCCCCATTACGCCTACCAATGCAACCTCCCTTCTGCCTCCACATCACCTTCCCATGCCATATCATCCCTACACCTTTACATCTTAGTGCCAGTGTCCTATCATCCATGTTTTCCTAATCATCATTCCGCTGATGCATCTTTCCACATGATCACCCATCGCTTAGTCGAGTCCCCATCATCACCACCTTCGTCCACCTGCTTATCTTCCCTACAAGCATCCAACAAATCACAGACGATGAAGGAGAGGCCGCCACGTCTTTCAATTGCAGGCGTTGACCCTGCCCACTCAGATCCTGATGAAGCAGTTAATGAAAACGAGGAAGGTGGGTTAGACATCGTCTCCTTCCATAAATAGAAGTCCAGGGAGGGACACATCGCAGAAGAAGACTGTCAGTCCAGTCTGATAGAGATTGCGTCTGACAGAAGACTGCATGGGCAGTCTAACCAATGTATGCATGTGCAACCTGATAGAGAAACTCATCAATGCAAATCTTTGAAAGCATGACAAGATCGCCTCAGGAAATCGGAGCCAGTTCAGAGTATATGTAGGCATTTTTTCCCTTTTGTTTAGTTTTGATGGTTGAGCTACGCTCCTGCATTGTAAAGTTTTAATGAAGCTCTGGTTCTTCTGGTTATGTATCTGTATTTGAGACTTCTTGTTTAATGTAATTCAGTTTCCTTTCGTCTATCTGTAACAATTGTGTTAGAACACTTGAGCATGGATGATCCAGTCGAGGATAGTTATGTTTTTGCGATGTAGGTTTGATCACAGGGACACTGCGACCAGTTTTAATCAGTCTCTTGTGTTGTCTTTTCCCTCCAACACTGAATGACTCAGGCATGGATGATCCAGTCGAGTCATTGTTATTGAATTGTGATGTATCTTTGATTTCAGTTTAGTGATAATTTCGTTCAGTTCCCTAAAAATCTGAACTAAGAGGATCTTGTCTTGTGAGTTCTTCCTCCTTAGGCTGCTGCAAGACCGGGTGTCCATAACATACCTCTTCATTCTCCTTAAGTTCTTCCCCCTACTCACCCTTACTACAACTTACTGATCAAAGTTAGATCGAGACCTCATCTACTTATGCATACCAGCCCATTTTTCTGAGTTAAAGTGATATAATCATGAGTATGCGTCTATTAGACCCCCTTTAAACTTATTCATTGTGACATACAAATTGATGAGTACTTGGCTTACCTCTGGTGCAATAAGGAGGTGAGTTCTAGTGCTAACAAAGTCAACTCTAACAACTGAAAATTACATGTGGACAAGATCTTCCAGATTATATGGAAGACGGTTAGATATTGAGGCTATAAAAAGGAGACCCCTTGGGTCATTATCATCAAGTGGATCATGGAGAATGTGCAATAGAGCATGTAGATCCAGATGTACAACATGCACTGTGATGTTTTGATCACATTGCACCCTGCTTAAGTGCTACAACGATGTCTTTAGACACCACCCTCTATGTTCGAATTTTTTTGTTCCTCTTTGATTATCTGCAGTACTGTGTTGTTTGTTACATGCCATGTTCCACCCTATTCCCCAACAAATAGAAGAAGATTAACTAGAAGAGGAAGAACCCTAGAATATGGTATTGAGGAGATCAGTTCATGATAAAATGAAAACATAAAGGTATACACTGTCTGATTTTCATTCTAGTTTTATTCTAGTTGTTACTAATGTTGATCCTAGAAATATTAGGGAGCTAGTGGTTTCAGAGCATAGTAAACTCTAGAAGAAGGACATGGTTGAAGAAATTGATGCCTTGGATAAAAATGAGACTTAAGATATAGTTGAGTTCTCGATTGGAAAAAAACCTATTGGTAGAAAATAGGTGTTTAAGAAGAAGTTGAATGCATAAGATAAGGTGGAGAAGTATGAATCTAGCTTAGTAGTAAAGGGGTATTCCTAGGTGGAGGGAATTGATTTTAGAGAGATTTTTTCTCTTATGGAAAAATTAACTTCTATTCGATTTATTTTCTCTATCACTGTTACTTTTGATCTTGAAGTAGAGCATATGGATGTGAAGACAACATTCCTACACGGGGCTATTGAAAAATAAATCTACATGGAAGAACTAGAAGGTTTTGCAATGAAGAGAAATAATGAGATAGTTTGCAAGTTGAAGAAGTTCCTATATGGATTAAAACAATCACCAAGAATGTTGTATCATAACTTTGTTGCTTATATATTGGGTCTTGGTTTCTCAAGAAGCAAAGTTGATTATTATGTGTATTCCAAGCATGTTGGTAATAATTTTATTTATGTGGTCTTGTATGTCGATGATATGTTGTTGATTGGAAACAACAAGGAAATAATCAAAGATGTCAAAGCTCGGTTGTCTTATAAATTTTATCTAAAAGATATTGGTGTTGTGAACTTGATTTTGGGCATGGAAATTAAAAGAGATCAAACAAACATGAAACTCTTGTTGAATCAAAGGAAATATGTTGAGACAATATTGCAAAGGTTTAATATGTAGGAATGCAAACTGGAAATGGTTCTTATTCCTACAGGTGCCGCCACCAGTAAAATATGAGTCTTTGTCTATTTATCATCCTTATCCTCCATAGAAAGATCCACCACCAGTAAAATTCTATTTCCTGAAAAACCCTGGTGTCCCAAGATCTGGTATAGCCAATATCCCTTACCCACTGCTGAAACTCTCTTTTTATGATGTTTTTTGGTGTTTGC
>JZKD02S0202298.1:328359-341807 GCA_000966675.3 Picea glauca | reverse complement strand
ATTGCCACTTGTTTCTCCAAATCGTGAATTTTGGATTGCAATTTAGGGACATCCAAATAGTATCTCTCTAACCACAGTCCACACTGGTCACAAGGTGAAGCAACCTTTTGAGCAGGAGGGGGGTTTGATGATTCCCCAAGGGTTTCATGAGGTGGCTTAGTACCCGGATAGTCAGGGTTATCCCGAAGACAAGGAGGCAAGTTATCTACGAAATCGTAAGGAGGTTCGTCACCACAGAAGCCCTCTTCGGTGAGAAAATGCTCAATGCTCGAATTAGAGTCCTCATTGACCATGATAGGCTCTGTTTTGGCAGGAGGTTTAGACTTATTTCTCTCCATGCGAGAGATCATCCTTGTGTTTTTCTTGTTTCTAGCAGCAATCTTCGCCCTAGCCTTTGTGGTTATGGGCTCAGCCACTTTAGTCACATCCATAGGAGAATTCACAGGTGAGTCAATTTCAGGTTTAGGTAGTAAAACGCGGTAGGGTACAGGGGTAGGCTTAGTCTCGGTCACCATAGGCTTATCGACCTGTGGAGGACTTGATTCCTCAAAACCATTACGGTTGAGAAAATCGTGCCAGGAATCTCGACGTAACCCCAATTCATAAACAACCAGCATTTTAATCAACCCAACATGGAAGAGGCTAGTGTCAGCCTGACTTCGCTTGTACTTCTTAGCCATTTTAAATAAACTTCGATGCAGATAATGCGGCATGCTAAGCTTGAAACCCATAAACACCATTAACAAACGTAGATGAAATAGGAAAACAAATCCATACCTGCCTTCACAAGTAACGAATTGCTTGAAAATCATCAAGAGATCATACCAGTGGGGTTTCAACATCTTCGCAGGTAAACCTTTGTTGCACGACCTCACTTTCCGAGACCGAAATAACAATGTCCACGGGACATCATTTACCTTATAACTTTTGGACCATTTTTGTCCCTTGACAGGCAAGCTAGTCTCCAGGTTGAGAGATTGTTCGGTGATTTCAAGCTGGACATCTCCAACTTTGGCTCGGTAGCCATCAAATGACAATGTGAATTGCCGAGCAACAGAGATATTAAAACCATCGAACTTCCTTATAAACGGAAGCCACCCGAATTCTTCAAGGTCGTTGTATGCACCATCGAATGTCAACAGCGCTTGGCATCCATTAGGTTCATCCCTCACAACAGGAGCCATAACCTCTGTACATGGTAGGGTTCACACCGAATGAACAATGCACAGAGTGAAAATGATAGGGTTTCAATAGCTTGAATGCTCGACGAGACCGGAAACAACTCCATGCGTGCGAAGGTGGTGGGATTACCATCGCCACGCATTTCATTAATGACCTGTACAGAGCTGTTAAAACCATAATCATTAGAAACAACGTATCAATCAGCGAACAAGTGGATCATCACCTCTACGTGCCATTCATCTGAGTCAGGATCAACACCTCATGTGATAACTATGCGCCAAGTGTTAAGCTTAAACAAACACAGTACCAACATTAACTATCGATCCATTGTGTCGATTCAATTGTTCAATCAATCGCTTAACCACAAGTTTCACTGCTAACACATAGCTTGGGACTATGAAACATTCAACGTATAATCCATCTTTGCAAATATTATGTCGAGCATCGATTTGTAAAGTTCAATGTGATTAACCCATGCGCCTTCAAACCATTGTTATTACACCTTATAAACTTGCCAATGTATTTGGTGCACATCGTAGTGTTTGTATTCTAATCTTTTGAGAACAATATGATCCAAAGATTTTCATATAATAACTGAGTGAAAACAATAATAAGGATAAAAGCAATAAGACCAAATCCATTACAATTTTCATAAGATCAGAACAWAACCAATAAATTTTATGCCCAAAGGTTTAACAATCAAATATATCCAAATGCGCAATCAAGGTAAGATAACGCTCAAGAACATAGGTTCGAGACAACCTTTAGCAATCATGTGATAAACCAGTGATCGAGTGTCTTTCAGCAAATCAACCAAAAATGACAACAATCAAAGCAACGAAAGAGGTGTTTTCACACTTACAGTTGTGAAAACTGAAACGAAATTGAATTGTAATTGTCGCAAAAATGAGATGAATGTCTAGAAGCACAATGCGACAATGATTTTTCATTATACCATAAGGGGTGTAGGAAGATTTTTGAGAGCAATCCCAAAAAAAATGGGTTGGCTGCCAACAGAGAGGTGAACAAGACTAATATAGGCATCTTGGTGAAGAAAAACCCAGGCTCAAGAGAATTCTTGAACTCAAGTTTCAGACATTGAAATATGTCATGACAACATAATGATAAAACCTACATCACAATGCAACTACAACAACTCAAATGGATCCTCCATGCCTAAGACTTTCAACGTAAGGGGGAATAAGAAAACAAGGGAAATGACTAAAACTGGTCAGAACAATACTATAATCAAACCTACGATACAATAGAACCACAACCCTCGACTAGATCCTCCATGCTCAAGTGTTTCAACACAATTTAAACAAAGGGATGAAAGAAGATAACTTCTATTAATGCGAAAGTCTTAAATTTGATACATAACCAGAGAACAGTTCTGGCATCAAAATATTACATAGTAAGGAGCTCTGCTCGACCAATTGATGATAATAAAAAAATATTGAACTCCTTGATTTACACTAAGATCAATTCATGACTACCAAAAGTATGATCTAGCCACTGCATTCAAATCATTTCGTCTATGCCTTCTTTTGTCAAATTATGCATGTATCCTCCTGTCAAACGCAAACTCAGCTCAGCATGGGTATGTAGGAAAACCCTTCCATAGGGGTACCTCGGGCTGACAGTTCTGTCTCCATGGCCAGATCCTTCCATGCCTTCTATTTATGGAGTGAGTTGAGGTTTCAACCACCACTCCTTTTTCATTAACATACTTTTCTCAAGATCGCGACAAGGATCAATGTCTAGGGGGTGGCCACACGATGCTCTTGGATTGGATTTCTTACACGCATGTGATTGTGAGATCATCAAAGGAGGTTTGGATTCACACTTCTTTTGAGCCCACAATTCACCACCTTCTGCCATGTCACTCTTTTACTAAACAATGGTTTTGATTGCAGGGTCACTCAATAATTTTAACACTCGAGCAAGTTGCATCCCCGCAATGAAACATGGTCATTGATATGGTCGTGATTTGAAATCTGGGATCTCTTGCTGAATTTAGCACCACCGCTAAAGTTTATCTTCCCACCAACCTTAGGATCCTTTTAACCATGATTTGAGATGGCACTAATGTTGGTGTTGAATCAAGAACACCTCCCAGAGGATGATCTGACATGGAGGCCTGACATCACTATGTTGATGTGTCGTAGATGGAGGGGTGACAAGTGTCACTCAAAATTAGGATGAAGACACATCTGAACATGTTTGAAATGAGTGTCATGTGTCAGAACTAGATGGATTCCATGTGTCATTACTGATAAGGGTGTCACATGTTTGTGTTGATGGTTGCCATGTACTTTGGACTTCGAAGCTCGAGAGGGGTCTTCATCTAGAGTTGGCATAAATATGGGCCCATAGTGATGTGGCGACTTGAAATGAATGTTGAATATCCAAAGTGAATGATGATCGTCGGTATGAGGAGGACATGTGATGCTCTTAGATGGACCCTGGCTCCTACTGTGTAATATACGACCCATCATTACTTCAGGAATTTGGGCTTTAGGCCTTCAATACTTTTCAATGCATAACTCCCACAATGTTCTAAATTCCGAACTGTGGATTCCTTTGAACAAGATCTACGACTCTCATCATTCACACAACCAACGGCTATGATCTCTTTGGATTCTTTCTTTTGGGAAACTTTAATACACTCCACTCCACAACTCCCAATTTCTGAATCATGAATTGTCTCCACACATGAAGATCAACAATCCTCCATAACAAACAAATAACGACTTAGATCATACCCTTATTCCTCTTCGAAACTTTGGGTTTCAGCCTTTTTGACAATGAATTCACTACTTTTTCCCGAATCGGGAACCTCGAATTCTCCCTAAACAATCAATAGAAAATAATATGACCGGTAATTTGGACCAAAGATCACAATAGTTGTTCATCCTTTAAAGAAAATGAAAAAAAACCCTGAGCCGAAAATCAGTTAAGCAAAGAAAATGGAAAAAACCCCTGAGCCGAAAATCAGTTAAGCAAGACCTTAAGGAAAATAGATCATTAATCGAAAAAGGAAAATGACTTTGTCAACCATAAGGGGAAAAACATAGGAATGGTGTGTAGAAAAGAGGGAGATGGAGCAGTGGTGTAGAATTGGGTATTTACAGCAAACACATACGACTATAGACAATTTGATGTGATAACATTAGCTCCACAAGGGATGGCATGCTCCCTGTGAGCTGCCAAGAAAGCACAATTTCAGTGCCTTAGCTTTGGGTTATGGAGTTTCTTATTCAAAATGGAAAAAAGGAAGTGGTAATTACAATGGTGGAATGTCGATCACAGCTTAAGAAAAATACTTTTTTTAGAAAGTGCCCATTGACAGGGCCACCAAGAACTTCGAAATCCTCCAAGTTCTGCAATTTATAAGTGTTTTTTGAAAATACCTTAGAAATCTTGGAGGGACCAATCCATAAGGATTCAAATTTACCAGGTTTGCCTTTGTCTTGATTGGGGACATCCCACTTGAGCACCAGATCCCATAGATGAAAATATTCCTTGCTTGCCCTCTTGTCAAAGGCTTGTTTTATTTTCTGCTAATGATCATGAGATTTATCAAGTAGTTGCTCCCTGGTCTATTGTACTTCTACCAACTGTTGTATTCTCCTGATCATATCCTTGGGTTCTCCTTGGTAGTCTTGGAGGAAATTTTCCACAGGCAAGGCGATTTGAGTAGGAAAAATAGCCTCAACCCCATACACAAGTTGAAAAGGGGAAATTCTAAGTGACCTCTTTGTTGTAATCATATCATCCCATAAGGGGAATTTCAACTTTGAATCCCAGGCTTTCCTGTTGTCTTCTAACAATTTTATGATGATCTTTATCAAGCTCTTATTAGAGGAATATGATAAACCATTTCCCTAAGGGTAGTAAGGAGTGGAGTGGATTAATATAATCCCATACTTCTCACAGAAATTAAAGAGGCAACATTGTCTGTAACAATCCTTCTTGGACAACCAAATATGGACATTATATATTCAAGGAAGTTTATGATTACCTTGTGGAAGGCACTCCTTGTAGGGATGGATTCTATACATTTGGTAAAATAATAAGTGGCAGTCAAAATCCACCTGTATTGACCACTTGAGGTTGGGTGGATCTCTCCAATGAAGTCAAGACCCCACTGCTGAAAAGGTCCAAAAACCATTACAGGTTTCAAAGGAAAATATTTGAGTTGCTGCTTTCCAACAAACTTTTGACACTTGATGCAATCTCTAACCTTCACACAGACATCAGAAAAAATGTTGGGCTAGAAATACCCAACTCTAAGGATATTATAAGTCGTGGTCCTCAAAAACTTATGTCCCCCACACGAGCTATCATGGAAATCAGCTATAGATTTTTGGGCCTCTTGTGGACCTAGACATCTCAAAAGGACTCCAAGGGGAACCTTCCAGTACAAAACTTGATCAATGAGACAATATTTGATTGCTTTGAGTTTCAAAGCTCTCACCTTGTTTTTGTCCAAACCATCAGGAGGCCTCAAATTTTGCAGGAAATATATGATGTCTTTATACCAGATGCATTCTGCTAAGTTGAGGATGACGTCAGAGGATTTACCAGCAATTTCAGTTTGTTGATTTTCTAGGTGTGTGTTCATGAAATTAACCCTCAATGCATTGCAATTCGATTCAGCCAACAACTTGGCTAAACCTCGGCATTTTACCAATTTAGTGGGCTTTACTTCCAGGTCGAACTCTATAATTTTGGCAATCCATTTTCTTCTCTTCCCATCTAGATCAGGTTGGATCAAGATTTCTTTTACTGAGGCTGAGGGGACATATGCAATATTTTTTTAATGTAGCACATAGATTCTGAAATCCTTGAGGGATTTCACCAAATCATATGCCTTCTTCTCCATGATATCATATCTCATCTCTACATCCCTTAATGCTCCGCTGGAAAAGGAAATATGTTGCTCTAATCCCTCTATATTTTTTTGTAGCAAAACAACAGCCAATGTATCAGATGAGGCAAAAGAAAATATCATAAATTATTTAGAATAGTCATGGCTAATGAGCACAGGTTCTTCAATCAAATCCCTCTTGATTTGGTTGAAAGAATTTCTAGACTCAACAATCCACTTGACTCGTTCCCCTTTTTAAGCATGGTTGTAATGTGCTTAACCAACTCAACAAAATTAGAAACAAACCTCCTYGGGAAGTGTATTTTACCCAAGAAATATTGAACCTCCTTCTTAKATCTAGGAAAAGATAAGGCYTGGATGGCCTCTACTCTGCTTGGATCAATTTTCACCCCTTCAGCTGACACAATATGCCCCAATAATTTCCCTCTTCCATAGMAAGAAAKGATTTCTTAGGATTGAGGGAGAGACCAAACCTTCTGCACTTCAAGAAGACTTTCTTCAGATGATGACAATKCTCTTTAYYAKACCTTGAGAATATTGTAATKTYATCCAGATATATGACTACAAATTTGTCTTTCTCCCCAATGAAGGCAACGTCCATGGCTCGTTGGAAGGTTGCTCCTTCATTCATCAATCCAAAGGGAATTTTGGCATACATGAATGTGCCCCAAGGAGTAGTGAAAGTTTTCCTCTCTCTATCTTCAGGTAGGACAAAGATCTAATTGTATCCAAAGAATCCATCAATCATAGACAACTTGGATCAACTAGTCACTCTCTGCAAAATGTGCTCCATCTTTGGCAAGGGGTAGTTGTCCTTTTTGGAGCTCCTGTTCAAATTTTTTAAGTCTACACATAATCTGATTTCTCCATTATTCTTCCTCATAGGGACCAAATTAACCACCCATTTTGAAAACCTCAATGGGATGATGATATGAGCATCTAACATCTTTTTCAGTTCACTTTCCATAACAGGCAGCAACATGGGGTTTATTTGTCTGAGTTTCTACCTGAAAGGTTTGGCCTCTTCTTTCAAAGGGATTTTGTGTTCCATGATGTCTGTGTCATATGTTCTTAAGTGTTCATATTTCCAAGAAAAAACATCAGAAAACTCCCTCAAAAGCTTGACATACTCAACCCTTTTCTCCTTTGACAGACTGCTAGACAACTTGACATACCTAGGATCATCCTCTATTCCTAGATTGCATTTAGTCACATCGACATCTTCAATTGAACCTTTAACCTTTATAGTAAAATCATTTTTTTCAAACAATCTTTCCAAGGGGACAAGTCCCTTTGGAATATGGTTACTTGGCAACTGAACAATATGATGCTCATCAATTTATTAAGAAAAACATCAATATGAGGGCTTTCTTTAGAATCATGATCCTGATCAATATGAAAATAAAAAAATTCATCCACAGTCTCAAAAAACCTTATTACCTCAATGTCATCCTCGAAGACCTTCCAATGATTGACATTGTCAGAAATAGAGGGTCTGTATTTTACTTCCACCTCATATTGAAGTTTTGGGGGAAAAGGGACCCTGAAATTACTTGCCAAGACGGCCAATGAATCTTCCTTAGATTTTTCCTCTCTTGGAACAAACGAGATATTAAAATACAAGAATAAACTGTCAACAAGATCTCATACTTCATTTATGTAGGCCCTTAACCTAAGATGCTTGGCTTGATACAGATCTCTGACCTGATGGACAATTAACTGAGCATCTCCAAATACTGTTAACTCCTCAATCTTCATGTCTTTGGCAGCTCTCAAGCCCAAAACAAGAGCCTCATATTCTGCAACATTATTTGTTGTTTCAAATTCAATTTTATAATACAGATATATGGTCTCTTGGGTCGAGGAAATGAAAACTACCCCAGCCCCGGTGCTTTCCCTGGAAGAGGCTCCATTAAAAAACATTTTCCAAATAGAGACATTGGAAGGAGGGTATTCACAAGAGGTGATGGGATTCTTTCTGATTTTAATAGTTTCTTGAGGACTATCAGTGAGTTGTAACATATTGGTTCCCAGATAAGTGTCTACTGCTAAAATGAGGTTGTTGGTCGGATTTGCTTCATCATTGATGATGTAAGAAAGTTGTGGTTCCCTATAAATATTTCTTTCTTCACCACCAAAAACAGGAATAGTGGCACATGAAATATTCATATGCAAGGTTCCCCCCGGTATTTTTATCCAAGATCTAGACAAAAGCATCCCAAACTTAGGGGGGACATCAACCACTACAATATCCATGACTATGCTCTTCATTGGCAGCTGGAACAAAGATACAACCAAGTCTTTGATAACCCCAAGGCACTTCACCTTCCTGGAATCAAACAAGTACAGGTCATGGTAACTCTTTGTAACCTCTAATTCGATATCCTCTATGAAAATATTAGGCATGAGATCCTCCATGACAATATTTGGCATGAGATTGTGAGATTCCCCTGAATCCATCAAGTAGTTGTGCAACACCTTATCGTGGATATTCAATGAGGTATAGAAAGGAGGGAAGGATTCATCTCTATCCTCCACCAAAGGTCCCAATATGATAGTAGGATTTTCTTCTTAGAGGTTTACTCAATCTGTGGAATGATATGAAGGCTCAGGCTACAGCACTTTGGAGAGGTAGATTTTGAAATACTCATGCTTAACTAAATCCAAGAAAGGTACAATAATTTTAATCTTTTGAATCTCACTCTCGAAGATAAAAGAAGAGGGAGGCTTTGAAATCTCCTTCACTTCTGGGATAGGGATTTTAACCACTACCTAAGAGTTATGAGCCTCATATTATTTGCTTCTAGCTGCCACCTACTTAACATGATTCGTTGCTTAGTAGGCTTCTCAGGAATGTCAGGTTCTCCCTCTTTAATCTTTGACCTTAGGTTGTATTTATTTGAACTGCCATTGGTCCTTTCCCATTTGATAATCTCATTTAGTTGGCTATCCATGAGGGACTCTTTATATGTAGACTGAGTTAAATGAGGGGACAAAGAGGTGCCACCAAGATAATGGATTTCAGGATCAGTTTCTTGTTCCTCTCCTTCTGCACCAATAACCAGGTTATTTTGGAGAGGGGTTTGGATTTTTTGATCATCCCTTTATCTATTTATTTGATCTCTCTGGATGATCTGAGGGCCATTATTTTGTCTTCTGAAATTACCCCTATTATCATTATTTTGGGTGTTCCTATATCCTTGTTTACCTTCGAATTTCAATTTCTCCATTTATGCAGAAAGTGATTTTACTAGTTTTGCTAACTCATCAACTTGAGGGTGGGAAGCAGAGGAACCAGAGGTCAAAGCTTCATCCCTACCTTTTATTATGTCTCTATCAACCTTACTCCTAATTTTATCCCCTTCCAATATATTGGATTCTACTTCAAGGGTTGTGTCTTGCATATGAGCCAAGGAGGTATCTCTTCTTTCTCTCGGCAGGAGGAAAAACTCAGGGTCAAAAGAAATAGTATAAGTGATATTGGAAGAGGTTTCAGTAGGATTAATCTCAGTGGGGATCTTATTGTACATATTATTAAATCTCTTAAAGAAGTCTAAGACAAATTCCCCGTATTCTCTCTTAAGCGATCTGAACTCTGTGATATGATAAAGGAAGTCTTTTTTATCCCCCCAATGTCTTAAGAATGCATCATCTAGAGCTTCAATCCCGTCAATAGATCCAAGATTCATACCCATGAACCATTTTTTATCCTCACCATCAAGGCTTTGTATGAAAACTCTCAACCAGACACCTTCATCTTCAATATTAAGATTATTTGCATAACTATAAAAAGTCGAAATGTGATCTTCAGCAGTTATGTATTCCTCTCCTGTAAACTTGGGCATGTACTTGAGGTAATATCCAACTGGGAGGGGATTCATAGGCCAAAGTAAAACAAGAGGGGCATACCTAGAAACCACTATGAAATCCATTATGTTTCTAGGAGGATTAGTGTCTTCCATCGGAATGTGAACTGTAGGAGAACCACAGGGGAAAGGAGTTCGGACATATGAGACTGGAACTACATTTCTAGGGGAGAAGGGAAACGATTGAGTGTTGGGGAAGGATGATATGGGGATCAAAGGAAAATAATTTTCCCCCTCTTTATATGAAGCGGCTATGAAACGATGAGGAGTAGGGAGACCCAAAGTGGGAAAATCTTCTAAGCTTCTAGGTCTGAACCAATTTACAATCTCAGGAGAAACAAGGGTGTCAAAAATTTCTTCTAGATGAGGTCTAGAAGGGGAGAATTCAACATGGATACTCCCAAAATTCAAATTTATGGAAACCCCAACAGATGGTGTAATAGGAAAATTAGATGCAGCTACTGGAGTTTTAAAAGAGGAATCATGTAAATTACCAGAGTCACCTGGTACAACAGTTGAAAGTACTTCTTGAGGGGTCTTTCCTCTTCTGATAATACTTTATGGGTCAGCTTCATGTGTAGCTAGAGGCAGTTGTGGAGTAGACCTTGTGTATCTGATTTTGGGAGCCACAACTGAAATAGTGGATTTGTGAGGTGCAAGTTGCAATCTTCAAGTTACTGATGTCTGATGCACCTTCATAATAAGAATTTATTTGTTGTTATATCTGAGGGAAATTTCTTCAATTCATTCCATAGAAATAATGTCATGAATTTTATCACTGAGAGTCACCCTCAGACTGCAAGAGGATAAGCCCAATACCCATCAGAATGTTTGGTGGATGTTTATTTTATGAATGGAGATCAAATGGAAAAAACCTAGTAGAATAATGATTTTAACATAGGAACTAGACAAGCAATGCACATGGAAGTGAGGGCCTCATTAAATTAAGTCATTAATTTGAGTTTAAGTATGAGAAGAAGGAAGACTTAGTGAGAGAGGTGAACAAGATTGATATGGGCATCCAACTTTCAAGCAGCTTGGTGAAGAAAAACCCAGGCTCAAGAGAATTCTTGAACTCAAGTTTCAGACACTGAACTATGTCACCGCAACATAATGATCAAACCTACATCACAATGCAACTATAAAAAATTGACTAGATATTCCATGCCCGAGCCTTTCAGCGTAAGAGGAAATAAGACAACAAGGGAGATGAATAAAACTATTCACAACAATACTATAATCAAACCTACATTACATTAGAACCACAGCCCTCGACTAGATCCTCCATGTTCGAGTGTTTCAACACAATTTAAACAAAGGGATGAAAGAAGATGACTTCTATTAATGTGAAAGTCTCAAATTTGATACATAACCAAAGAACAGTTCTATCATCAAAATATTACACAGTAGGAAGCTCTACTCAACCAGTTGACTAAAATAAAAAAATATTGAACTCCTCGATTTATACTCAAATCAATTCACGACTACCAGAAGCGTGATCGAGCCACTACATTTAAAGCCTTTCGTATGTGCCTTCTTCTATCAGACTGTGCATGTATCCTCCTATCAGACACAAACTCAGCTCAGCATGGGTATGCAGGAAAAATATTCCATAGGGGTACCTCAGGCTGACATTTCTGTCTCCACAGCCAGATCCTTCCATGCCTTCTATTTATGGAGTGAGTAGAGGTTTCAACCACCACTCCTTTTTCATTAACTGTTTTTTCTCAAGATCACGACGAGGCTTAATGTCTAGGGGGTGGCCATGCACTACTCTTGGATTAGACATCTTACAAGGACATGATTGTGGGACCCTCAAAGGTAGTTTGTATTCACACCACTTTTGAGCACAAAATTCACCACCTTCTGCCACACCATTGTTTTACTATACCACGGTTTCGATTGAGGGACCGCTCAATAATTTTAACGCTTGAGAAAGTTTTTCCCCCATAATGAAACATGGTCATTGATGTGGTCACGATCTACGATCTGGGATCTCCTATTGAATTTATCACCACTGCTAAAGTTTATTTTCCCACCAACCCTAGGATCCTTCTAACCATGCTTTGAGATGGTGCTAATTTTGGCGCTAAATCAAGAACACCTCCCGGAGGATGATTTGACATGGAGGCCTAATGTCATTACGATGACATGTCATGAATAGAGGGGTGACATGTGTCACTCAAAATTAGGTTGAATACACATCTCAATATGTTTGAAATGAGTTCCATGTGTCAGCACTAGATGGATGCCACATGTCATGACTGATAAGGGTGTCACATGTCTGTGTTGATGGCTTCCACGTACTTTGGACTTCAGAGATTGAGAGGGGTCTACATGTAGAGCTGGAATAAATATGGGCATGGAGTGATGTGGCGACCTGAAACAAATGTTGAAGCTCCTAAGTGAACGACAACCGTCGATCTGAGGAGGACACATGACGCTCTTCGATGGACCCTGTCTCCTACTGCGAAGATCAACGAACCATGATTACTTTGGGAGTTTGGGCCTCAATCCTTCAGGAATTTTCAATGCATAACTCCCACAATATTATGAATTTTGAACTACAGATTCCTTTGAACAAGATCTACGACTCTCTTTGTTCACACAACCAATGGCAATGATCTCTTCGTATTCTTGCCTTCAGAAAACTTTAATACACTCCACTCTACAACTCTAGATTTCTGAATCGTGCATTATCTCCACATACGGAGATCAAAGGTCCTCCTTAACCAATGATCAATGACTTATATCATACCCTTATTCCTCTTCGGAACTTCATGTTTCAACCTTTTTGACAACGACTTCACTGATTTTTCTCGAATCGTGAACCCCAAATTCTCCCTGGACAATCAATAGAAATTAAGATGTCTGGTAATTTTGACCAAAGATCATGATATGTGTTCATCCTTTAAAGAAAATGGAAAACAATCCTGAGTTGAGAATCAGTTAAGAAAGACCCTAAGGAAAACATATCATTGATCAGAAAGGGAAAATGACTTTGTCAACCATAAGGGGAAAAACCTAGGAATGGTGTGCGGAAAAGAGGGAGATGAAGAAGGGGTGAAAACTTGGGTATTCACAACAGACACATATGACTCTTGACAACTTCATGTGATAACATGTTAAGAACCAAATATCAATATAGCATAGATAAACCTCATAAAAAGTACTCAACGCCTTGAAAAAGAGATAATTTCAGATAATAAGCCTCTTCGAGGGGTCAACCTCCTTTTACCCCACTTAAATGTTCAAGTATAAGATGATTCCAAATGAAAATGTCTCCTTGGTATATATAGGAGACTAGGAGGTATAATTACAACTAATGGCCTAAAGATGACATAAATAAAACAAAATTACTAATATAATATGCCCCAATTAAGGGGTAATCATCCAATATTAGGGATTAACATGCCCCTCCCCTTGAGACAAGTGTTGTCCACAACGCTTGAGTAACTCTGGATGCTTCTGTATAAAAGACTCATCTTCCCAAGTGGAATCTTCAG